>PVJH01013223.1:19840-61392 GCA_004026705.1 Nesogale talazaci
GGGGGGGGGGAGGGGATAGCATCCTTTGTTGCTTCACAAGAAGACTCTTGTCATCTGTGGAGAGAGTGGGTTGAAGGCAGGGTAGGGCCAGCTTCAGACACTCAGTCCGCTTTCACAACCTTGCAGGTGTGCTGTTTTAAGTGTTCAGCAGGAAGCTTGTGTGGTCGGGCCTGTGGTTCCTCAAGTGGAGGGACCTGCTTCTACTTTCACTTTATATTAATGATCTGTGAAAATCATTTAATAAAGGGAACTGACTTGGGGGTGGTGAAGGTAGAAGAACTTTTTCTGAGGTTGGTTTGGTGATGATAAGACAATTCTTTTTAAGGAGACTACAATATTGAATTTTTCGGATGTTAATTACTTGCCAATAAAACTGACCTTGGGATGAGGGCAAGCTCTAAAGAGAGTCCTTACTGTCATGTCAGTTCCCACTCCCCACAGCTCTACAGGGCAGGAAGACACAACTCTTCCAGGGAGTTTTTAAGGCTAGCATCTTTAGAGAAAAAACTCTGGTGTCATCATGGGAGTTAAGTGTTGGACAGCTAAGCTAAAGGTCAGTGGTTCAAACCCAGCAAGTACAAGAAGTAGGCGACTTCTCTACAAATTAACATCTTAAGAAAACCCATAGAAAAGCATCTTGGGCTGAGTCCCGGTGGCATAGTGGTTGAGTGCGGGACTGCGACTTGGCAGTTCAAATCCAGCAACAGCTCTCCTGGAGCAAGGCTGGGCCTCCCACTCCCACCAGAGGGCAGTGATGCCCTAAAAAAAAGAAAAAAGAATGAAAAACAACTCTGTCCTAAAAAGTTGCTCTGAATCAGAAATGACTTGCTAGTAATGGATTTAATTTTTAGAACTTTTACGGAAGCAAACTGGCACATCTTCATCCTTTGGAATAAGAACTAAGTAAGAACTGTTAAACTTTCTGTTGGCATTTGAGTACACAACCACTGTGTCACTATTGCACTGCTCTACTATGTGACAATATTCCCTTAATACAATCAGCATAGTGCCTTTATTTTCCACATGCATTATTATTTTCTATAGTAATTTCTTTGATTTTTTGAGGGCATAATTAATTCCAAACACTGCCGTAGCAGCTGTAGGTCCCAGGGGTAGTCTTCAAGGTATGTCTGGACTTCTTTGGACTTCCCAGGTGTTCATTCACCTCCTTTAACCTTGCCTCCTAGATGGCTGTAGCAGTAGCAGAATCCTTTCATCTCCTTCATCTGGAATTGGTAGTGAAGTAGGACAGAAACCCTATTCTCTCCACTAAGTAACTACTCAATCTAGTCCAGATGGGCCGCACCTATGGATAGCACCAAGGTGAAGAACACACCTGTTTGGTTGGCATGTGCTGTCCTGTCAGCTCAGTGGATGTAAGCCTCACAGGTGGGCAGAAGATCAAAGTTAAACACAAGCGACACCTGGTGGAGTTCCATCCCTCAGGCCACACCAGTATTGGAATCAGAAACTCAGTCTCCTGTGGTTCCTCTGCTCTGTTGTTTGCCCTTGAAGGGGTTTCGCAGGACTTTGGCAGCAGTTTCTATGACACCGTCATAAAGACCTTGGTGGAACTGTGCACCTGGAGCACAGGAGTTCCTTCTGAGCACACAGGCAGGAATTCTGAACTGTTCCAGGAATAGGCAGAACCAGGAACTCTGCCTATAAGAGTGTTGACAAATCACAAGAACTTGTCTGGAATCAATGACAGCGTGAATAGGGCATGGACTAAACCCAAAACTCACTGCCATTGAATCCATGCTGATTCCTATGACTTCCTGTGGGTTTTTGAGCCTGTAACTCCTTACCAAAGTAGGAAAACAAGTCTCCCATGGAGCTATTGAGGGTATTTAACTGCAAACCATGAATACCACTGCTCAATGTGTGCCCACTACATCACCAGGGATCCCTGTGCAAGAGTAACATAAATCTGTCTTCCTCAGTCACACAGACTGCCCAAAAGTGTTGAAACTGCCTGTTCCTACGTGACTGGGACTCCCATAACATGAGGATAGCCATGGTATGGAGCCCCGAATCCTTGGATATTTGTACATCCTCATCAACAGTTGCTGACAGAAGAAAAAAGCTTGGTAAATCTGGGACAAGTGACAGAGAAGATTCTCAAGTTCTTCCTCAAAGTCAAAGGAAAGACATATCAGCCTCATCCACCACCAGCAACTCAAGTGTACCTGAAGTTTCAAGTTATCTTGCTACAGATTACAGATGAGTTTATCTGCATGATCAGGGTCCCCACCACTATATCTGGCTTCTCTATCAACAAAATTCTCTGAGAGACTGAGTCTTCTGCAGCTGGGAAATCAGGTGCCTAGATGTCCCAAGCACAGTAGGCCACCAGTGAATCATGGACTGTGCCTGCTTTGCCAGCTCCATTGTGAGCACAAAGATGAGGTCACCCACAGTATGTTCTACCACAGAACTTCTTGCCTTCCTATAGAGCAGCAGCTAGAGCCTTGGAAATATATAAACACCAGTGTTTCCCAAGCCAGTGTGGCATTGAACCTGGAGATCCTTCCCCTTCAGGGAGAGCAGTATGTTCTTTTCTTGGATCAGTGTAGGTCACTGCCATTCCAGGTCCATGAAGGCCTGCAGAAGCCAGGGATTGAGGTACATGTGCCCAAAGTCCAACACATCATCTGGCATGCTGTGTAGTAATCAGGGTTTTTTTAGTTTTAGGACAATCACAAGAAACCTCTGTTTACTAAATAGCAGAAATTAGCTTTATCGCTAATTAATTTTTGATTTACTAAGTCAAAGTAAAAGAGGACCCCCAGAGTTATTTGGATCACCCATCCAGAAGATATCCTCATCTAACAGGTTTGCCTCTGAGCATTACAAAAATTTGAAAAATTCCCAAGGAACTGAGATAGGGAAAACATGCCACAAGTTAGGCTAACTACAGTAAACTAGGTTACAGATGAACCCTACCCACCTAGACATTAATAGTACTCTATACATAAAAGCAATAAAATCTATTGCTGTGGAGTGGATTTCATATCAGATCTACTGTATAAAACTCAAACTGGAGTAGAAACCATATAGTGACCCTATAGGACAGGGAATAGTTTCCACTATGGGTTTCTGAGACTGTAACTCATTTATTTATTTATTTATTTATTTATTTATTTATTTATTTATTTATTTATTTATTTATTTATTTGGAGGGGACGTCACTGGAGACTGTAACTCTTAATGAGAATAAAAAGTCCTGACATTTACAAATCCATGAGACATCTATCTGGTGGTTTGAACCACTGGCCTTCCAGTTAGTAGTACAACTTGTAACCCCTATGCCATCAGAGCTCTGTATCAACTGTATAAGACATGGTAAAACTAGCCCATATGGTTCCCAAAGCTGTTATCTTGACATAAGCAGACTGAAACATTTTTTTTCTGGTGTGACTGGCAGATTCAACTCCTTGCAACAAGAACACTGCCTAGGGAACTTAATCAGACAGTCAATTATTTAATAATATATGGAACACTCGAATTAGGATATTTTTTGGGAAAAAGTTGTGGTGGTCATGTACTCGATGCCAATTTCATGATTGGAAATGTAGGGGTGGAGGCTAGCCTGTCAATCTGGAGATAATCAATGAGACCTTTGTGTGGGCATGACTTTCTCTGATAACTCTGGGAAGTTTCACAATATTTCCCTCATGGACATTAGAGACCATATGCCCAGTTGTTGCGAGTCACTCAACTGACAAGATAGGACGGCAGCATCTGAGGAACTGGAGGATCTGGAGGAGAAGCCACATGGCCTTACCCTGATGGAACCAGACCTCTGAAGCTGGAGAAGCCACATGGAGCCCCCTGCCAGCGCTGATTTGCTTCAACCACCACTAGACGCTCTTGATGAACCCTTAGCCCTGGAAGTTAGGAGCCATGGGGAGACCCCTGCCAGTGCCTGTATCCTTTGATTGCACATGTTGCGTGAGTGAGAAGGAGACTTTATAGACTTGTATCAGATATATGGGTTAATGTTGGATTTATGACCTTGGACTGGACTGGGTTTGGCTGCATTCTCAATGTTCCATTCCTCTTGTATATAAACCTTTCCCTTATATCCATATGCGTGTTTATGAATTTGTTTCTCTAGTCTACCCAGACTAACACAAAAATGTTTATAAAGATATGACAAGATCTAGGATAACCATAAATGATAGTGCTTACAATAATGAGATGTCACGACATTTACATCCAAAGTAGCTAGACCTGTGAAGAAGACTGTATGCAAGGGTCCTCAAACTTTTTAAACTGGGGCCAGTTCATTGTCCCTCAGACCATTGGAAGGGCAACCTATAGTTTAAAAAAAAAAACAAACAACTATGAACAAATTCTCACTGCAGGCCCAGGATGAGTTAGCTGCTAACCAGGACAGGCAGTGGTTGCAAAAATACCTGGTGTGCCAGATAAATGTCCTTGGCAGGCCAGATGTGACCCATGGGTCATAGTTTGAGGAGACCCTGATCTAGAGGGCCACTGTGAACTAAATATGGTCACAATCAGGTTAAACCGGCATTTCAGAGAACAAATTTCTGAAGCTCATTTTCTGGTCTCATGTGCTGCTTTCCAATTAGCTGAACCAAACTAGAAAAAATAAGTCAAGGGACCCTATCGTTGTAGTCCAAATAGGTCAATCCTTGGTCAGAGAGCAAGGTAAAGACTATAGAGAGTGGAGCTGAAATAACAAATAAAAAATATCCAGCATGGATCATCATCTGCAATGCTCCTCAGTATCCATTTATCTAAGTAGGAATTGAGTTCTTCAATGAAGGGGTTACATGAAGTCACAAAAAATTACCCTCTCTTCGCAAGATGATGCCAATTTAGTCATGCTCCAAATCTTGGTCAGTACTGACCATTTACATCAGGTGAATAAAAAAGAACACAAAACACTGTGCTCTGTTTTCCCTTCTCTGTACTCTTCATGAGGCTAACTCGGTAACCACAGCTGCCTTCCCCTTACTCTCCTATGTTCCCCTTACTCTCTGGTAGCACAGGGATTCTTGGTGGTGTGAAATAAACTTTTATTTTGGCAGGATCTGTGTCCCTCTGCACTTCCTTTTCTTAGTTTCAATTTTCAGTTGATGAGAACAATGGGTAAGGGAACACCAAAAGATACTCCATTGAAGACCTTGAATTCCTTATTGTAAAGAAACAACCTGATTTTCCATTGGAGACTAAAATAAGCTCATACGCTGAGTTAAAAAATCACTATGGAATTGTCTCACTATCCCATCCATCAGAATGATGACTGTTTCCTGGTGGGAATATTATTTCATTATGCTCTAAGATTTGCCCAGTAACCAAAGCTAGGTTGGTGAAAATAGGAATAATTTTTTCAAGTAAATTGATAACTGTAACAGTAGGATGGGCCACATCTTTCTACCTCTTCCTTCCTAGTTATGAGAGAAATTGCACTATCTATTGGCTATTGGGTTAAAGCTTATGCCACACCCTTGGTAATACTATTCTATAAACCCATACACTGGGAGGTGATCTCCAGGTAAAGAGGAAAATCTAAGTCTATAAGATGGTCCCATTAAAGACAAAGTACTACTTCCTCCACAAATGGAGTGGTTCAATGTAACCAATTGGGTACACCATACAATCCTTGACCCACTGAAAATGAAGCCATATTAGGTGTTTAATGTTGGCCTCTGCAGCTAACAGATTGGACACTTAGAAGTGGTGGTAGCCAAGCTGGATTTAGCAAGATAAAGACCATGATGTTGAGCTGATGCAGTCTGCATTTCTGATTTACTCTGTATATGGACCCATTGAATAAACATCAGATTGACTGGAAAAGAAATTACCTGGCTGAAAAAATCATCTCATCAACCTGATAATGGGGGTCCTCCTATGACACAGATTCTGTCCAGTTGGCATTTATGTAGGTTATGAATATCTTCACATTCTTAGTTCATATCAAGAAGTCAATCCAAATATTACCATTGTTACTTTTTTATTTTTAACTTTGATTAACTTTTACTCTTAACAAGTTTTGGAGCAGCTGGACAGTGTATTCCTTTTTTTGGTTATGAATTTTTGTATACTCCCACTTGGAGCTATCTCTTCTACCATTGAAATGCAAAGTTAGATATACTATTCAGATGTCTCCCTATTGATAAGATTCCCTGCATTGCTGTCTTTCAAGGCTGTTTCTTGTAGTTTGTATTGGTATACCATTGGAGCAAAGCATATGCAATTCAGAAATACAACTTTCTTCCCATCATTTTCCTCTTCTTTAGCTACTCATAAGGTACTCCTCATAAGTACATAAGTAGTAAAGCAGTATATGGAGGTACCATACGGATATGAGCTATCTTCTCATAACTTTTACATTGCCTTTCAGATTTGTTTAGATCAGTTATATTAGATGCCTGTTTTATAATGAAATGCTGCTGTGCACATTCAAGTACATGGCTGTGTGAATCAGATGAACTGTACAGCCTCTAACAGGGCCCATTCAGAAATCTGGAACTGCTATTCAAATGGATAAAAAGAAGGACACATTTTTCTTAAATTCAGGGACTCTTTTGTGTTATCCTCCCTGTTTGAATTTGTCAGCTGTTCTGTACAACATCTCTTTCTGCCACAGACACTTTTCATAACTTTGGTTCCTGTGATCAGTAGTAGATTATGTTGCATGCAGCCTGAAACTGATGGAGAACCATTATTTTCAGAAACCACTTAAAGAGGGAAGTTTTACAAATTACCAAATACCACCTGCTATCACAGATAGCATTATCACAAGTGTAATTTATTCTACATTTCCTCCCAAATCCAAAGATCACCAAATACTGTATCTATTTTCCTAGTTCTCTATGTTCATGTGTGCACGTATAAGTAAAAGATGAAGCAACATATATCCCAACATAGCCTTTACCAATGAATTCCTACAAAACTCACTAATGTGGCCAGTTTTTTTTGTGCGTGTGTGTGATTTATCTTCCAATTTTCAGCTTTCAGATGTCTTTGTAAGTCGTCTATTGTGGTGCTTCTCAAAGCATGGTCCATGGACTCATGCCAGTTTTAGCACTGTTCTTTACTAGTTTGCAACAAGACAAATACAGTAATAAAAGTACTTAAAATTGTATAAATCAACTTTGTTTATTTTTACATGCAAGTAATTAAGCATCCATCCTAGTAATTCATATCTATTGTGTTCGCTAAAGTAACAGTCCTTGAAGAAACCCAAAACACTTAATTTAAATAATTAAAAATTTGAAAACTCTTAACTTAAATAAAAAAAAGATCCTTATCTCATGAACTAAAAAGTATTAATTTAGGTCACTTTGTTCTCCCTCTTCAATATATTCTGTTAACGTAATGTCATCAAAATAATGAGCTAGAGAAATAGTCTTTGAGATATCAAGATGATAAAAGTCTCTAGATTACACTATGACAGGGAATAAAAGAGGTGGAAATCCTGAAGCGGTGTAGTAAATTATGCACTGTTGCCTGTGGTATGCAAACAGAAACAGTTTCTGATATTCCTTGCAGATTAGAAGGTAAAGGAAAATGTTATATAGGTCAGTAGCAACATGTATAAGATGTTATATTGCTTTGTCCTGGTAAAAAAATGCCAGGTTTGAAATCACAGCTGCAATTGACATCAATGCCTGATAAAGTTAGTAATAATCTTTTGTCATTTTCCATGATCCATCTGGCTTTTTTACTAGCTAAATAAGTGTGACAAATTAGACCATTATAGGAAGTATTTTCTCGCTTCTCTCACACATTTAATCTCTGTATATTTGTCCTGGGACTTTTTGCATGCTATTTTGGAAGAGATCCTCCCGACTTTTATTATTATTTTGTCTTTACATCCCTCCTGCTACACAAGGGGCCTGTGCAGAGATTGCACAATTTACTTACTGTATCTATTCCTGTTATATATTCTGCAGCTGGAAAGATAACCACAGACAGGCTCTACATTTCAAATGGGTTTGTTGTGAAATGGAAGTGGATCAAGACTGATTTCCCTAAGCTTATAATTTGGCCAATGGACTACAGTGGTACTTTGAAGCCTCAAGGGATTAGCCTAAATTTCATGTGACCAGAAAACAACAACACAGAAAACAAACAAACCAAAATATCTCACTGCCATTGAGGTGGCAGATAGGGTGGGAACTGCCCCTGCAAACTCTTGACAGGAGTGGAAAGTCTCATCTTTCTCCTACAGAAGAATTGGTGGATTCAAATAGCTGGCCTTATAGTTAGAAGGTCAACAAGTAACCCATGTGCTGCTAGGAATCCTCAAAGCTCATGTAAATACCTATTAATTCTAAGAAAGATGGAATATTTTCTTTCCTGTATTGCAGTTATTTGAGATAATAGCAGTAGGTCTCATTGGAAAGGATTAAAGGGATATTAAAACTATATTCCTGATTTCTCTCTCATTAGCTTCAGAAATTAAATCCTAATCACTGTCAGATAGTTCAGTTTTCATTAAATGTTCCAATTTGACATCTTATGTTTCTACACATATTTTCAAAGGAATCAATTTGATGCATTATATCTAGGCATTAATTTAGACAACAAATCAAAACAAAAACAAACTCACTGCTATCCAGTAGCTTTATATGGACATCATAGGACTGTCCATTTTAGGACAGGGAGGACTGTCCCTTGTGGGCTTTTGACACTAGCTCTCTACAGCAGTGCAAAGCCTCCTCTTTCTCACAGAAAGTAACGGATGGTTTGGAACAACTGATCTTGCTGTTAGCAACCATGAGTAACCTATATACCTCCAGGGCTATTCAATTAACTTTAGAGGCATTCTATGTATTTAAATGAATATAATTAAAGCCTTCTTTACTTTTATTTGAATGTTAAGAAAGTTTCTAAAGTCAATTGATCTGTTTCTGAATACTTCTTTGTCTATATACTTCTATAAAATAAGGGTTGTTATAATAATCCTTATAGACACATACATACATATGATGGGTCTTAAATTTTTCATTAAAAATGACAAAATATAATGGAAAAAATACATCCTTGTGTATATATACATAATGCAATTTTTTCACAAAATTTTTGAAGTTTTCTCCTGATTTTTTGAGAGAATAAAAAGGTTAATATACATATAAAAGCTCTTGGAATAATATCATAAACAATAAATTTTACATAAACATTTTCTAAATGATATTTTTAGCTATTCAGATATTAATCTTTTAAAAATTCATTATTTTGAAATACGACATCTATTTTTTTTTTTTTTGGGCATCACTGCTCTCTGGTGGTGGGAGTAGGAAGCCCAGCCCTACTGCTGGAATTGAACCTACATCCCAGTGGGCCGCAGTTCCACGCACAAACACTACGCCACCGGGGCTCAGCCCATCTATTTTTTATTTAACCAGTTTTAGTTTTATTTCATACCTGTGGTATTTCTGCATAGTAGAATTTATTGAAATATTCTTTTAAAAACTTTCTATTATGAGTTGTATAAAGGTTTATATAGCATATCGATTTTCATTTAGCAATCAGTACACACTTCCCTTCATGTCATTGATGGCAATTCTCGAAATGTAGCATCATTTATTCTTGAAAGCTTTGTATATTGTTGATTTGCAGGTACAAAAAGAAGTTTTTGAAATTAAGAAGTAAAAGTTCACAGAATTCAATGCATATTTATCAAATTTATCATAAAAATTTAAAAGTTGTGCCCAGTGTGCACTTTAAGTTTGGAATTTTGTGTTATCTGTTGAGATATTAGGCGTTGAAAATATCGTGTTACTATTTTCCTTCTATTTTCTTTGTTTCTAGTAGATTCTAATTACTTTTACTTTTTATGTGATGGACTTTAGCTTTTCTGTAAAAGTATGGCTCTTATAAGCAACATATCATTTAATCTTACATCTTTATTCAATTGGAAATTCTATATAATTTGATAAATGAGTCTAGTCCACTTGTTTTCCTTGTGATAATTATTATATATTGCTTCCAGGTTAGCTGGCATTGCTGTCTCTAATCCTATTCCATTGAGGGACAGTATATTCTAAGTTTTGTCTTTGGTATCCCAATGGTTTAAATTTTAGTGAAAATAAACCTAAGTAGCAGTTTTTGTTTTCTTCCTTATTTTCTACCCCTCACTGAGAACCTCCTGAGTTTCAGAGACTAGAACTGTTTATGGGAGTAGAAAGCTCAGTCTTTCTCCCTCAGAGCTGCTAGTGGTTTTGAACTGACCATTCTGATCACAACTACATGTAGAATTATTTATTTTGTTTCTGTCTCAAAAGTAAATATTGGGAAAAAGAAGCCAAAAATGTAAAAAAACTGGAACAAATATTAATAGGCTTAAAAGATCCATTGAAAAGATTTTGCATTTTAATTTAGCATCTGTTGTAACCCACTTTACAATGTTTATGTGATAATAAGGCTATTCCCAGCCCTGCATGATGATCATGTAGGCAGTAAATAGATTAGTAATTTCCTAGGAGCATATCAAGAGATGTTAAGTGGAAATGGGGAACCAACCACAATGAGTACAGGAATGAAGAGAATATTCTAAACTTGATTTTGGTGGTTATTGCAAAATTCTTCTTAATATGATTGAGCTATTGAATTCTATGATACATGAATTACATGTCCATAAACCTAAGCATAAAAATATACTAAATTAGAACATATCCTGTGGACCAAAGGGCCTTGTTCTGAGAGCATCCTAGACTCAGAGGACATTTCAAAAAGGTGAGGTATATATCTCTGAGTCTAGGTTGTTCTCAGAACAAGGATCTCAGGTCAAAAATTATATCATTATTAATGAGGGGAAGTACAGATTGGGGACCCAAAGCCCATCAATAGGTGAAACGATATCCTCTTACAGGGGGGATGCAGGGAAGAGATGAGCCAGTTAAGTTACAGTGTAGTAGCAATGAAATATGCAACTTTCCTCTAGTTCTCAAATACTGCCTCCCACCCACTATCCTGATCCCAGTTCAACCACACAAATCCAGCTAGACCAGGGGATGTACAGTGAGGTTGGAAATATGGGGAATTTAGAATAGATGATCCCTCAAGACTAGTATTAGGAGTGGTGATACCTGGAGGGTGGCGGTATGGGGGAATAGAAAGGGGGAACCAATTTCAGGGAGCTACATGTAGCCTTCTCTCTGGGGCACGGACAACAGGGAGGTTAGTGAAGGGACACATTAGACAGTGTACAGTATGAAAATATTAATGAATTTTAAATTACTAAGGGTTCATGGGGGAGGGAGGAGGAAGGGAAATATAGGGAGCTGATACTGGGGGCCTTGAAGGAGGGAGGATGTTTTGAGAATGATAATGGCAATAAGTCTACAAACGTGGCCTGTATACAATTGGTGTATATATGGTCATTATGGGAGTTATATGAGACCCCAATAAAATGAGTCATTAAGAAAAGGAGGGAGGGTGAAGGAGAAAGGACCTTATACCAAGGACCCAAGTGCAAAATATTTCGAAAGATATATGGTAATATGTGCACAAACATGCTTGATACAATTGATGTATTGAATGTTATGAGAGCTGTAAGAGCGCCCAATAAAATAATTGGAAAAAAAAGAAAAAGGAGAAGTAATGAGCTAGTTGGCCCATGGCTAGACATGGCATTGTTGAGCTTATCAGACTATGGGGAGAGAATAGAGTGAGTAACTTTAGGCATTAGAATAAATAAATGGTATACATAGCTGAGACATGTAGCCGTTGTCCATGCAGGTCAGAGACCTGAAGGTCCTTTGATGCCACATTCTTCTCCATACAATCCAGCTTCTCTGATTATCTGCTCAGCATACAGGTTGAACAGAATGGTGAGAGGATACAACCCAGTTACACGCCGTTCTCCTTTTTAATATTTTACCTTTATTATTTATTTATTTAAGCGCAATCTACTGGGGGGCTCTTATAACTCTTATAATAATCCATGTATCACTTGTATCAAGCAGGCCTCAGCAGCAAGAGAAAACCATGAAGGCCTGGGTAGTGATTTGAAACAGTGGCAGAGGTCTAGAAAAGGATCAGTGCCAGAAGCTCAGGAGATCTCACCATTGAGGTCAGGCCAGTCCAGACCCACCAAAGCTCAACAGAAGAACAGAATACTCAATAACTATGTATGTCACGTGTTGGTGGCCAGAGGCAGCAGTGATATGAACATAAGATCTGAGTTGAACCACAATGTACTTACTCAATGACAAAAAATGGACATTTTGAGTTAATTGGGCGTTAATTTTTATAAGGTGTAGAGTATTTATCACAGTTAGTTTACCTCTTTGTATATGGGTTATATTGTTAGGTGCTCTGGAATGAGGTTCCACTCACTTAATCCAATATACAACAGAACGAAACACTATCTGATCTGATAACCCAATGTACAACAGAATGAAACACTATCTGATCTTTGGAATCAATTTATTGGGGGTTCATACAACTCTTTTTTGTTGTTGTTTTGGTTTTTTTGGAGGGCTCATACAACTCTTATCATGATAAATACATACATTCATTGTATACAGACCACATTTGTACATTTGTAGCCATAGTAATTTTAGAAACATCCTCCTTCTACTTAGACCCTTGGTATCAGCTCCCCACATTCCCCTCCCTCCCCTCTCCCCCTCCTTCATGAACCCTTAATAGTTTACAAATTATCATTATTTTGTCATATCATACACTGTCCGATGTGTCCTTTCACCCACTTCCCTGTTGTCCGTACCTCAGGGAGAAGGTTATATATAGCTCCCTGCAATTAGCTCCCCCTTTCTACTCCACTTTCCCTCCAACCTCCTGGTATCACCACTCTCACCATTGGTCCTGAAGGGTTCTTCTGTCCTGAATTCCCCATGTTTCTGGCTCCAGTGTAGATCCTCTGGTCTAGCTGCATTTGTAAGGTCGAATTGGAGTCATGATAGTGGGTGGGAGGAAGCATTTAAGAACCAGAGCAAAGTTGCATATTTCTTTTTGGGGAGGGCATCACTGCCCTCTGGTGGTCATGGGAGCTACTCAGCACTGCTCCTGAAAGCTGCTGCTGGATTTGAACCGTCAAGCCGGCAGGCCGCAGTCCTGCACTCAACCACTTACGCCACTGGGGCTCAGTCCGGAAAGTTGCATATTTCATAGTTAGCTCATCTCCTCTGTAACTGCATGTTGCTTCACCTACTGATGGGCTTTGGATCCCCAATCTGTACTTTCCCTCATTTATAATGATATAATTTTTAGTTCTTTGATGGCTAAGACCTGATCCCTTCAATACCTCATGGTCGCACAGGCTGGTTTCCTTCTTCTATGTGGGCATTGTTGCTTCTGAGCTAGGTTACTCCTTGTTTACTTTCAAGTCTTTAAACCCCCGTGGTCATACAGGCTGATCATATAGGAGGAATGTTTCTTTCAGGTGAACTTTGTTGCTTCTGAGTTAGATTGCAGTTTGTTTACTTCCAAGCCTTCAAGACCCCAGAGGCTATATCTTTTGATAGCCGGGCACCATCAGCTTTCTTCATCACTTTTGCTTATGCACACTTTTCTTCAGTGATTGTATCAGGAAGGTGAGCATCACGGAATGCCAATTTATTAAAACAAAGTAAACACAATCTGATCTTGTGTGATCATCAAAACGGTTTTTATATTTGAGCACATAGATGCAGCCACCATTTCAATCCATATGGTTGAAGATCTTTCCATTTTCACATTCCCGCTACTTTACTAAGAATGACACTGTCCTTTAGGAATCATTGTTTCATCTTGAGAGCACATCTCAAGCATATGAGATAAAGTCTCATCATCCTTGCCTCCAAGGTTCATTTTTTCCAAGACAAGTTTAGTTATTCTTTTGGCAGTTTATGGTACTTCCAATATTATTTCCCAACACATAATTCAAATGCATTGATTCTTCTTCAGTCTTCCCAACTTTCACATGTATATGAGGGGATGAAAGTTACTATGGCTTAGGCCAGGAGTACCCAAGTCACCAAAGTAACGTCTGTGCTTTTCAATACTCTAAAGAGGTCTTGCATAGCACATTTACCTAATCAATACAACTATTATTCAATTTAGACAACAACCGCCAGAGCTAGTGATTTGAATTTCAAGGATGTTCCAAGAGTCGTTTTTCAGATATTGAACACTAATGACAGAAAACTCTGATGAACTGTTGGATGACATCAAGAAAAGTATATATGAAGAATTCAGAAGGTCATTTGAAGAAACTGAAGAATTCTACCAATATCTTCAGTCATAAATCATCAAACAGGCCTCCAAGATGCATTGATAATTGTTGGTGGTTACAATGCAAATGCTGCAAACAGAAAGAAAGAAAAATTATTAGAAATATATCCTGGTAGAGAGAAACAAAGCTGAATTTCACATGATAGAATTTTGCAAGACCGGGCTGAGCCCCAGTGGCGTAGTGGTTGTGTGCGGGTCTGCGGCCCACTGGGACAGAGGTTCAAATCCAGCAGTGAGGCTGGGCTTCCTACTCCCACCACCGGAGAGCAGTGATGCCCCCCCCCCAAAAAAAAGAATTTTGCAAGACCAATCACTTCTTCATAGCAAATGCCATTTTCTAAAACCATAAATAGAAACTTGTGGATTTCTACAGATGGAATATACATAAATGAAATTGACTTTATCTGTGGGAAGAGATGATGAAGAAGTTTAATATAAGTAGCTAAACCTTGGTCAGAGATGAACTGAAGAACAGACCATGAATAGTGCATACATAAATTCAGGTTGAAGCTCATGTAAAAAAAAAGTCCATGCAAGCCAAATTAGAAACTCGAATGTATCCCAAATGAAATTGAAGAATGTCACCAGAATGTAATGGATATTTTGAAAATTGATAACAGGTCACCTGATGAGTTGTGGGATGACATCAAGAAAATCATAAGCGACAAAAGCAGATCATTCAAAAGGCAGGTAATGAAGAAGAGATCAAAACAGATTGTAGAAGACACTCTGAAGCATGGTTTCAATTGTAGAATAATTAATGCTTATGAAAATAATCATGGATTCAAACAACTGAACAGAAAATTTCAAAGGGCAGCTTGAGAAGACTAATCAAGATATTATTATGAAATGTGAAAAGATCTAGAAATCAGAAATAATTTTTTGTATCTTAAACTAAATGAGCTGAAGGAAATGATCAAGCCTTGAGTTTCAATAGTGAGTCATTCTATAGGCAAGTGTTGAATGCTCTAGGAAGCATCAATGGAAGATGGATAGCATACTCAGAGTCACAGTACCAAAAAAATAAACATTCAAGCATTTGATAGCATATGAGCAAGGACAAATGGTAATGAAAGAAAATATCCAAGCTGTCCTGAAAAGCACTAGCAAAAAGCACGACTCCAGCAGCCAATGGAATACCAATGGAAATGCTTCAGTAAGCACTGGAAACAGTTCCTGAATTATGCTAACAAACTAAGAAAACAGCTACTTGGTCATATGACTGGAAGAAATTCATATCTGTACCCATTCCAAAGAAAGGTGACCCAAACAACCACTAGAATTATATAATATTATCACTGATATCACATGCTAGCAATATTTTTTCTGGAGATCTTTAAACAAGTGCTGCAGCAGTACATTGACAGGAAGCTGTCAATGGTTCAAGGTATATTGAGAAGAGGATGTGGAACAAGGGATTTCATTGATGATGTTTTATGGATATTGCATAAAATTGGACAATACCAGAAAGATATTGTGTTTTAGTAACTATGTCAAGGCCTTTGCCTATGATGACTATACCAAATTATGGGTCGTCAAATATAATGGGAATTCCAGAACACTGCATTGTTCTCAAAGTAAATTTGTACATCAGTCAAGAGGCAGTTGTGCTAACTAAATGACATACTTTACAGTTCAAAATCAATAATGAATAGTCTCAAAAGTACTAGTTGATGTCATAGAACTACAAATATTGGAGGGGATATGATGAAATAGGAACAATCCAACCCTGCTGGTAGTCCTATGTACAGACCCTGTAGAAAGCAATTTGCACAGACCCTGTGGAAAGCAATCTGGTGAAATTTAAAGCACATGGAAATTGAGCTACCTTATGATACTCAATATACTGGGCATATACCCAAAAGAGGTAAGAAATAGACTACAATCAGTCAGTCATTTGCACTTCAATGTTTATTGTGGCCCAATTCACAATCACAGGGAATTGGAAACAACCTAAATCTCCATTGATAGACAAGTGGATTAGAATACTCTGGCACATACATACAGTGGAGTACTAGGCATCATTACAAAGAACTGATGGTTGCATGAAGCATATTGTCTTATGGGAAGAGTTGAAGGAAATCATGATAAGTGAAATTAGCCAATCACAAAAAGACAAGTACAACATGTGTCCAATGAAGTAAGCATAATTGACACAGTAGGTATAAAAGAAAAGTCAATTTTCTTACACTTTGGCCATACCAGTTGAGGTCCAGGGAGTCAGGTGGGAGACAGAACCAACCCAAGGATGTACAGACCGTTTCAACACAAAGAAGGAGAAAGGTAGAGTGGAGGGAAAAAAGGGGGAGAGGGTAGGGGGCCATGACACTGGGGGAGCAGTATAATAACCCACCCAGGATTAGGGTATTGTTTATGTCTATAGAGAGATGGGAGTATGCAGGCAGACCCAACCATGGTGCTGTAAACCTTGAAGAAAATGTAAACATACAGAGCAATTCATGATCAGAGTAGACTACAGAACCAGTCCCAATCAGAGTCAAACTGACCCCCTCTCTAGAAGTATGTGCTGCAGAGGACAACAGTGCACCTATACGTTGGGGAGAGGAGCCGGCCTGCAACACCCAAATGGAAGGAAACAAAGAAGGAAAAACGGAGTGAGGAACTAGACCCCACATCAGCACATCAAACCCTGCAGACATCCCTGCACAGAGCTGCTAAGGCTTGGAGAGAACTGTAGGGCCAACAACGGCTTGACACATGATGCCCCGTAGCTGATACATACTATGACAGGAAACAATACTGGGGACACATATCAGGGAATAAATCTGGTCTGAATCGCCGACAGGAGGGCAAGCCAATAAGGGAATGTAATAGATCAACAACCAGAGCAAAACAAGTCACAAAATCCCTGAGGAGCCCAGTGGGGATATAGAGATAAAGGTCAGTGGATAGACCTGGAATTATACATGCTTTTTCTTTGCTCATTACCTTTTCTTTTTTTTCCTTTTTATTCAATCTTTTATTTTCTTTTTGCTTTGTCTCCAGGTTGTTTTTTTTTGGGGGTGTTGTCTACCTATAAAATTGAGGCATGGGGAAGAAAGTCTGAGGAGAAAGCAATGGGACAGATATGGGGGTAAAGGGAAGCAGGGGATGGGAATGGTGAACAAACAATTTCATAGACAGGAGAAGAACAAGGGAATTAAAATAAACAATGAGGAAGATGTAGAGATCCTGGGGGTGTTGGAGCAACAATGATCTAGCAGAGAAGAATTACTGAGAGAAAGAAGGTAAACGGAAACAGAAAGATCTAGGAAGCAAAGTTAGGGACATAGGTATAAACATAAGTGTATACATATGTAAATATATTAACAAATAAAAATAGAGGCATTAGCCTATGTACATATCTTTATATGGCAATACATTGAGGTAGTAGATGGACTTAAAGCCTCTGCTCATGTCCTTCATCAGTGCAAGAACACTTGGTTCTAACAACTTGGCATTCTTCTCAGCATAATCACTGAAATCAAAATGGGTGCACAAGTAAATGTGGTGAAGAAAGCTGATAGTGCCTAGCTATCAAAAAATATAATGTCTGGGGTCTTAAAGGCTTGAAGTTAAACAAGTAATCATCTAGCAGTGAAGCAACACACCAACATGTGATGATGAGGGGTCAACAGGATCTGGAAACAGGAATCAGAAGACCTAAAGCAAAGCAAGCAAACAAACAAAAACATTGTCGAGAATGAATGTTGGGGTGGGGGAGCAAAGACCCAATCCCATCTGTAGATAATAGGACATGCCCTCACAGAAGGGTAACAAGAAAGGTGACAGTATAGCACTAATGAAACACACAATATTCCTCTGGTTACTTTATGCTTCCTCACTCCCACTATTTTGACCCGTCTTGCTTTTTACATTGGGCTAGACCACAGCATATATACTAGTACAGATAAGAGCTCATGACACATGCAATATTCAGTTCAGATAAACCCCTAACAATTGAAATGGAAGTAGCAATACCAAGAAGGTAAGGGTAAGGGGGTACAGGAGGGGAAGAAGGGAAAACTGATTGCAACAATTGACATAACACACACCTCCAGACACACACTGAGGGGGATGAGCAACAGAAACCATAGGATAAGGAAGACAGGGATGGTGTAAGATATGAAAATAGTAACTTATTATTTTACAAGCAAAACAATAATGCTAAATGTATAATTTATCAAGGGGTCATAAGGATGGGAGAGGTCAGGGAGGAACAAAAGAGAAGCTGATATCAAGGGCTCGAATAAAAAACATGTTTAGAAAATAATAATGACAACATATGAAAAAACTGCTTGATACAAGTGATACATGGATTATTATAAGAGTTATAAGAGCCCCCCAGTAGATTGCGCTTAAATAAATAAATAAGTGAATAAATAATATAAAGGTAAAAAATATTAAAAAGGAGAATGGCGTGTAACTAGGTTGCATCCTCTCACCATTCTGTTCAACCTGTATGCTGAGCAGATTATCAGAGAAGCTGGATTGTATGGAGAAGAATGTGGCATCAAGATTGGATAAACATTTATTAACAATTGCTAATATGCTGATGATATAAACTTGCTTGCTGAAAGTGAGGACTTGAAGCACTTGCTGATGAAGGTCAAAGATTGCAGCATGGATTTCAACTCAACGTATGGAAATCCAACATTCTGACAGTGGAATCAGTAGATAATATCATGGTAGTAGGAGAAAATATTCTAGTTTTCAATCATTCACTACGACTGCTCATAAAGCAGCAGTCAATAGATTAAATGATGCATGGCATTGGGTGCCTTGGGTAAATCTATTCCATATGGACATTCAGTGGCATTTATAGGACTGCAGTCTCCATTTCCTTTGTATATCATGTGCCAAATCTTTGATGTAGAGGAAACCTGCATTATTTATTCATTCTTTGTGACTCCCTCAAGCATGAGCGGGTTGAGACTCTCACACACTTTGAATGTTCCTGTCTTTCTTCTTTGCTGCCTATGTCTGAATTCCAGCTGGGAAAATTCACTGTTTTGAAGGCCTCGTATTAGACCCAATAAGATAATTTGGATAATCATTTTGATGCAGGATTTTCAATGGGTGGAAACAGAGCAATGCTTGTGAATGTAATGGAGGACTGAGAAGTGGTTTGTACTCTTTTACATAGAATTGGCATTAATCTGAACCAACTTGCAGGAAGCTAATAATGATGAGTATCAAATGGTATCTCACTGTGGTTTTTGTTAGCATTTCCCAAATAATTAAATAAAAGTCACTTACGATTTACTAAAAACTATTAATTTAAGCATTGGATATGCCTTGTGGCATCATGGAAGAAAGACTCAGTTATCTGCTCCCATTAATTTTGCATACATGAAAGTTCTAGTTTGCAATATATGTGATCACCAGAGTTGAAACTGACTCAACATTGAGTTTACTTTTGTAATGTTCATTTGCTTATTTACCCATGTTTACTTATTGTAGTTAATGGAAGTTTAAGCTAGTGTCAGCAGTTAAGCATTCCATTGCTAACAGAATTATTGACAACCTTGAACCCACCTAGAAGTTCTAAGAGGAAAGGCCTGGTGGTCTGCTTTCAAAACATCACAGCCTTTAAAAGCCTGGTGGAGTATAGCTGACTCTGCAACACCATGTATTAGAATCATCTTGTCAATTTCCAATGATTTTGAATATCTTGTCTTTTTTCTTCTATTTCTTTTTACTCCTGTAATGAATTACAGTCTCAGAATTGACTCGATAGCTGTTAGTTTGGTTTTTGCCTTTTAGTTTTCTAATTGTGAATTTGTATATCTTCTTTGGTGAAATGTTTACTTAAATATGTGATAGGTTTTATGTCACCTTGGGTGTGTCAGGATTCTCTTATAAATCAACCTAACACAATGCAATCAACTACATTGTGAGATGTTTTATGAAACATCCATGCAATTAATCTGCTCATTCTCTTGATACAAGGAGGGAGGTTTCCTTTGGAGTGTGCCTACTTTTAGTATAGTCTTGGCTGCTCATTTTTACTGATGGATTTCAATTCTACATCTGGTTATGGACTTCTTCTTATATAGATTGTTGATCCCAGAAGTTCCAAATGAACTGCTTGCTATCCTTGGATCCCTTTAACCATTTTCTGATTTGTACAGCCTAGCACCCACCAGTCTGTGGCCTTCCTGTCTCCTGTTCATTATGCCCTGCAGCTACAGGAGTCAGGAGAAGCCTTCAGCTTACATCTGACCTTTGCCCTTGAACCATATATGACTACCTGTTTTTGCAATGGTCAGTGAACTTTATCTTGATATTAATTACTTTCTACATACATTCTACATATCGTAGTCAGTGGTTTTGCTTCTCTAGATAACCAAACTTAACACAAAGTCCTTGGTCCATTTTTTAACTGTGTTGCTTGTCTTTTGTTGTTGTTGTGCTCTTTATATATTCTCTTTATATATTCTGAATATTAAACCCACATCAGATAGCATGGTTTTCAAATATTTTCTTCTATTCTTTTTTTTTAATTTATTTTTTTAATTTATTTTTTTTTTAATTTTTTAGGCATCACTGCCCTCAGGTGGTGGGAGTAGGAGGCCCATGGGAGCCGGAATTGAACCTCCATCCCAGTGGGTCGCAGTCCCGCATACAACCACTATGCCACCGGGGCTCAACCCCTATTTTCTTCTATTCTTAGATTACCTCTTTGGTTACTTAGCAGAGCCCTGTAGTCCATATAAAACAGTTTTGTTTTATTGAAGTCCAATTTTTTTTCAGTTTTTTTGGTGCCATAATCTAAGAATTTATAGTAAAAATCAAGATCTTGTTTCTAAGAGTTTGATGGCTTAATTATTATACATAGATTATGAATTTATTTGAATTAATTTTATACATGGTATGATATATGGATCCAACTGAATCATTTTGCCAGTGGGGAGTCATTTATCCTGGCATAATTTTTGAAGAGATTAATTTTTTCCCATTGAATCCATTAGCCACCCTTTTAAATAATTCAACTGACCACAGATGGGTGAGTTTAAGAACTTGTATGTTGAAAAATTCCTTGGTACTTTATTATGCTGCTGATGAGAGGTCATACTTTGGACATGAATGATATAGTAATGTTTAAATGATTTCCATATGTCAGGTATTGTTCTGAGTTTCAACAACTCACTTGTTGTTAGGTACCATGAGTTTATGTTGCCTTGTAGCTAATTCAGAATAGAACTACTTCATTGGGATTTCTAGGTTGTAATCTTTAGAGTCACATCATCAGGTTTTTTTTTTAGGCTTGGTTAATAGGTGAGTTTGAACAACCACTTCTTGCATTAGTAGACAAGCAGTCAGCTGCTATGCAGCTACAGCTCTTTAAGGCATCTTAAATTAGTAAATGAAAATAAGAAGCCTTCAAGGTTCTTATGTTTTATAGAGTAAGCATACAAACACTAATTAAAATAAAGAATAAAAATAAAGATAAAAATAAAGATAAGAATTCTGTGTTAGTCTGAGTAGATTAGAGAAACAAATTCATAGACACTCATGAGCATATAAGAAAGGGGTTTACAATACATTAGCAATTGGACATTGAGTAAACATCCCAACCTGGTCCAGTTCATATCCATAAGTATGATATTAGCTCATGTATCTGATACAAATCTATAAAGTTCCCTTCAGACTCATGAAATGCATGTAATGACAGCAAATGCAGGACAATTAAAGGTCAGTAGGTAGAAAGTCTTTGCCTCCAGTAGTGTTGTGTCTCAGCACTGACAGGGATCTCCACGTGGCTTCTCCAGTTTCCATGGCATGGTAACTAGCTAGTGCCATGTGTCTTGTTAGGAGAATATCTCAGGAAGTGAGCATTATTCGCAGAGAGTCTCCAAGGGAGTGAGCTGAGTGAGTCAGTCTCCTACCTCCAAGAGGGAATTCAAAAATTCCCAGAATTCTTAGAAGAAGGCCATGCCCACACAGAATCTTCATTATTTATATCTTGATTGACAGGTCAGACTCCACCACTTCCCTTGTTATTCTCTCAAATTGACACCAGATTATGCAACTACCATGAATGTTATAGAATCAACATCAGGTCCACCAATGATTTTTGACATTGTATTTTCAATATTGTGTATATTTCAGATTATGTATTTTTCATAATTTATCCAACTTGAATTTCTTGAAGTGCCAGATGTTCAGGCAAGATTCAGAATAGAAGATGAAACAAGGAATATCATTGCTAATGTCAGGTGGATGTTGACTCAAAACAGAATATAAAAAAGATATTTATTTGTGTTTTATTGACTATGCAAAGACATTATACTATGAGAATCATATGAAACTATGGTAACCTTGAGAAGAATTTGAATTTCAGAACACTTTTTTCTGCTTATCTGGAACTTGCACATGGACCAAAAGGCAATTGTACAAAAGAACAATTGAATACCACATGGTTTAATATCAAGAAATATGTGTCAAGGTTGTATCCTCAAACTATTCTTGTCCAGTCTGTATGTTGAGAAAGTAATGAAAGACATGGATTATGTCAAGAAGAATGCATTGTTCTTATTGGAGGAAGGCTGGATAATAAACTGCAGTATGCAGACAACAAAAAACTTACTGATAGTGAGGAGGGCTTGAAGCACTTACAGATGAAGATAAAGGATTTCTCTTTCTACATAAATTATGACTCCATGAAAAAAAACCAAATCTATATAACTGTACGAATAGGTACCATCATGATAAGCAAAGAAAATATTAAAGTGGTTGAGGATTTTTGTCTTCCTTAACTCCATAGTCAATACTCATGGAGGCAACCGTCCAGAGATCAAAAGACACATTGTATTAGATAAATTTGCCACACACGGATTCTTTGGGGTATCAAAAAGCAAAGATTTTATTTTGAGAACTAAGACGGACCTGATCCATGCCATATTGTTTTCCATTGCCTCCTTCATATGTGAAAGATGGGCATTGAATCAAGAAGGCCAAAGAAGAATTGATGCTTTTAAATTGTGGTGTAGGAGAAGAATTTTGAAAGTACCTTGGACTACTTGAAGGACAAACAAATGTGTCTCTGAAGAAGGACAGCCAAGGGCTGAGCCCCGATGGCGTAAGTGGTTGTTCGCGGGACTGCGGCCCACTGGGATGGAGGTTCAATTCCAGCAGTGGGGCTGGGCCTCCTACTCCCACCACCGGAGAGTAGTGATGCCCCCCACCCCCCCCAAAAAAGAAGGAAAGCCAAAGTGTTTCTTAAAGGAAAGAAGGGCAAGACTTTGTCTTACATATTTTGAATATGTTGTTGGAAGAGACCAGTCTATGGATAAGGCCGTATTGCTTGTCGAAGTGGGAAAAGAGGAAAGCCTACAGGCTATTGGATTGGCACAGTGCCTTGAACAATGCACTCAGACCTAGGGACTATTGTGAGGGTGGCTCAGGGCTGATCTGTGTTGCAGTCTGGTGTACTTGAGGTCGATATTGGTAGGCAGTCACTTGATGACTCCTAACAGCAGCATTTTTTTTGGGGGGGGGCATCACTACTCTGCGGTGGTGGGAGTAGGAGGACCAGCCCCACTGCTGGAATTCAACTTCCATCCCAGTGGGCCGCAGTCCCGCGCACAATCACTATGCCACCGGGACTCAGCCCCTAACAACAGCATTTTATTAAGTTGTTACTATTTCAGAAATAGAGTTTCTGTGAGAATCTTTTGAATTCTTCCAATATGTGTAGTAGATGGATAAAATGTTTGACTTTGAACATAGCCAAAACAAAGAAAAAACACCTCTCCCTTCTTTTTAGATTTGTTAAAGAAATAAACTGTCTCTGCCCTCTGAAGAGGTGGTAATGATGGCAATCACTATGTACAAAGTACTGAACTCTAAATGGGGCAAATATAATGACCATAAAATAAAATCAGGATATTTTAGACAGATCCCTAAAATTTCTAAATTTCTCAAAAAATGGTAGACTTGTTCAAGCGGTTCCTCAACATCATTGACAAAGATGATTGACGGACCTCTTCTAAGAGAAGCTTGAGTGCTGGTCCTCTATGACTATGGTGACAAGCATTCATATTTCAGTGTGCATCTCTATGGCTCAGTTTTTAAAATTTGAGCCTGGTTATTATCTCCTCTTTGAATCAAAATGTCAACATTGCTTTTCCACTGCATGCTGTACAGTCCACAGTTTTTGTTCTTTAAATAAATATTTATTAAAGATAACATGAAACAACATCTCTACATTTCAACGTCAATATTAAGTGAATCAGACAGACACATCTTTTTTTTCTTTTTTTCAGACTCATCTTAGGTACTACACTTTGTGATCCATTCTAAATGATCAAATCCATCTGAATTTATTTCATAATTTATACAATAAGTGTGATAAAGTACATGATCTTCTGCATTGTTATGCCTGCTCTTTGGGTATGAGGTTGCATGTATTATTTATCCATCTCTACACCTTCTTTATTGTATTGTGCTTCTTATTTCATCTCTGATATTTAGTTCCAGAAAGAGCCCTAGTGGTACTGTGCATTATGCAGTGGCCTAATAACCAAGGTAGGTGATTCAAATATATAAGCTAATCCACAGGATAAAAGTGAGACTATCTGTTCCTGAAAAGATTTGCAGTTTCAAAAACACTGTGAGTCAGAATCAAATAAATAGCAGTGGGCCTATTTGTTTGTTTGTTTGTTTTATAGAGTTCTAATGGTCCAGGGCTAAGCAGAGTTGCTAACCCAAAGGTCACCTCCATTCTTTTAACACATCAGCTGTTCCATGACAGAAAAAAAAATAGTGGTCCACTTCTGTAAAGATTTATATCCTGGGCTGAGCCCCGGTGGCGTAGTGGTTGTGCGCGGGACTGCGGCCCACTGGGACGGAGGTTCAATTCCAGCAGTGGGGCTGGGCCTCCTACTCCCACCACCGGAGAGCAGTGATGGCCAAAAAAAAAATTTTAAAAATAAAAAATAAATTAAAAAAAAGATTTATAACCTTAAAACTTAAGAGTCACTCCATACTATTTTCTATAGTTTTCTCTATGAATCAGACTAGACTAAAAGGCAGCTCGCCAACACAATTGGTGAAGACAAACGGGTGCATTAGCAAATGTGGTGAAAAAAGGTGATGGTGCCCGGCCATCAAAAGACATAGTCTCCCCATAATTTTTGTTTATCTTGATACTGTTTGCTTATTGTTTGTGACTGACTATAGCCTATTCATTATTGGATTATTTTCTGTTTTAAACTATGTGTTGATCCCTTGTGTCTTCAGAAATTGGCAAGGGGAACAGTGGTGATAAATAGAGAAAATGGGCAGAAATCTTAAACACAAAAGAGAGGTGGAGACAAGCTTCTCCCACATAACCTTCCAGTACAAAGGAAGGTGAAGGACAGATTAGAACATATTTATTTCTCAGTGGAAGAGACCTTAGATATTGGAGATAATGAAATGACTGGGGAGAGAAAGACTGAATGTTCATGCAACCCCCACAATGACTGAACAGTCTCTTGAGTTTGAGGTCTGAGATAAGAGTGCGGCATGGAGTTTGGGGTGCTGTGATGGCAGAATATCCACATCTGAAAGGAGGGAGAAACTACAGAAGACCAGCCAATAGCAGAAAATCCTCAAGAAAGCCAGTCTATGGTTGGAATTCAAACAGCAGCAGAATATAAGGTCTAGCTGTACATTTTGCTAAGCCTTTTAGATCAGTTAATGGTCTTTTGGATTTTTTTCCTCAAAGTATTCCTCTTCAATAAACTGGTTCTTTCTGTTCACATCTGTGGTGGTTAGCTTTTATGTCACCTACACATTTCTAGCGTGGAGTCTGTCATTCAGTTTACAGTTTAACCTTGGGGGTGTGGTCTTTATATAAGGAGGACACTGGGAACTTTCTTCTGATTCTCTCACTTCGCTTTCCTACTCTGATAATAGCAAGGGTCTTTCACATTTCCACTCAATTTGAACTTGCACACACTGGCCTCTGATCTTCCTGCATTTTGCATCATAGCATGTGTCTGCATAAGTCTGAAAAAAAACTTATGGGCTAGTATGACTTATAAGCTGAGTTGAACTGGGTTCTGATGTTTCTTGAAATAATGCTCTTTCTTATGCATATATGGGTGTTACTGGATTTCATTCTCTAGTTATCCTGGCTTAACATAAATATTTGTCTCTGATTCTTGTCTGAATTTTGTCTCTGGCCTGAAATCTTTGTTGCAAGCAGTACAAGAACTTGGGAGTGCAGCAGCTGGAAACCCAGTAACACTACAATTCCACATAAAATATTTTGAGGTAGTATGAATTCTGATACAATTATGCAGGGCATATATGTCACACATTAAGTACAGTGATAGAATTGACGTGTAAAGATACATTTCTTCAGAGTCTTGCAATAATTCAGGACCCTGCCTGTCAACAGCATATGCTACAATTTGGATAGCGTATTCCAAAAAAACCCGAGAGGCTAGAATTACTGTAGGGTGATATATGTTGCACCAATAACAAAAGGGTTAAAATGAAACCACCTGAAGTATTGAGATTCACATCACGCAGAGTTTCTACCCACAATCATGTTAAAAGCAAACCTTGCTTTAAAATGTAATCATTTGAGAAGATAAATCAGTTCTGCTCCTTAAGTAGCTGTGCTAGCATCGAGAAAAATGTTTTCAAAGCAACAAGCTATGAAATGTACTTGTTAGAAACAATTGCTAGTTGCAATTTACTGAGGCTTACAATTGATCATCTTTTCCCTCAACACTCATTACATCGGCCTCTTGAATGCATGGCGGTGACAATGTTTCACAGTTTTTAAACAAACATAATTTTCACTTTCAGGGTCAGAATTTTTGGTCGGCAGTTTGAAACCACAAGCAGCTCCATGGGAGAAAATAATAACAGCTAAAGTCACAGAAACACACAGGGACATTCTGACCCTTCCCTAACAGGTTGCTCTGACTCAGTATTGGCTTGACCGCAGTGAGTTTGAGTTGTGTGAGTTTCAATTTTTTTGTGCTGCATTTGTAAGAATACATTTATCTAATTTTTCAAAACTCCCAGAGTCTATGCAATGTGACTGTCATTTGGTTAGAACACTATTCAAGAAGGTTCTCCCGAAGTACCAGGAGTCATTCTCAAGGAGAAGTCACATACATAGACAATGATCTTTTCATAGGTAGAATATGCAGAGAAAAGAGATGTAGGGGAAGCAAAAACATTTACTTTCATGCTTCCTGTTCCTTCACATACATACAAATATGACCTAGAGGCACAGGTGACAAATGCTTCTCAAAATGTCACCTGGAATGATTCCACTTAAGTGAAGTATCCAGAATAGGCAAATTCATGAAGACAAAGATTAGTGGTTATCAGAATCTGAGGGGAGAAAAAGAGAGGAGCTTTTTGTTTGCCTGTTTTTAAGTTGATAACCCTTGCAAATTAGTTACAAATGATAAATTGTAATTGTATCAATATTATTTTAGAAGTTATATAATTAACAATAAACATTTATTGCTAGAATTTTCCATTATTTTCAAACTTGAAAATAAATTCTGTATTGTGGCATAATACATCCAAAGGTAAATTTTAAAAATACAACTTTTTAATATCAATGTGTCATCCAGAAGAAAGAAAGACTTATGTCCAGGAAAAAATATTGGAACCTTCTGATGGTGCCTGGTGCCAAGTTTCACAATCCTTGGATGATGTTTCTCTTATTCTGAGACTGAATTAAATGTATTACTACATTTACCAACATGCTTTCTTAAAGCAGACAGAGCCAGGACTACTCATTGCTGAAAAGTTTGCTGCCATACGACCCAATGAGTATCACAATACATGACCTCACAGAAATCTAATATCAGCCACATGTTTACAATGCATCGAAGGATTTTATTAAAAACACATGTGCCAGAAAGAAGTAGAGATAATTAATTCATTCAACAAATATTTATCAATATCTGCTGCATTAGAGTTGCTGTGGTTGCTGCAGCAACCACAATGAACTTAGCCTTTGCTTCTAAGGAGTTTTAAGCATAGTAAGGAAGATAGTCAAATAAAAATGTATGATTAAGCCTGATGACTAATTTCAGTAGGGGTGATGGGGTAAATATAAGGATAAAGTGTAATCACAGAAGACGGCGACAAAACTCAAAACGGGGTTGGATAAATATATAAAGAATGACCTCTTGCAAGAGGAAGTAATAGCAGAGGTGAGACAAACAGCACAGATTACATCTGAATTAATAGGCACTACTTCTGTTAGGGAGTAGATGGGAATTTTCAAGAGTGAGTTTTGATAATGAATATTTTAAAATAGATTAACATGCAAAAATGAAGAGCAACACCTGAAGTGTCATGCACACACATAAGAAGGTAAGAGTCATTTACTAGGTTATCGTACAGCATAATATTTAAAGTCACTTATGATTTTTCATCCTAAATTTCTTTTCAACCTCATCTTTGAAAATTTCCTCAATCCCTACATTTATCCAGTTAGATGGTACTTTAATCAGAACATGGGATTCTGATGTTTTAGTTTTGATTTTGTCAGTATAGTTTTGGGTTAATTTCTTGGAACTGAAGTTTGTGTTCTCTTGCCGTTTCAGTGATTAAATCACTCAAATATTTTAAAAATACAACTTGAAAAAAAACAAAAAATACAACTTGAAATATAAAATTTAAGGCATTAATTGAACACATGTAAATGTTTAAGATCAGACATAACAATAGTTTATATATACATATATACATATATATGTTTAAATCAATGATCAATGTCAAATAAAATCATTTAGAGGAGAACAAATGTAAAAGACAAGAGGAAAATATCATTGTCCACACAATTCTTCAATAATAATAATAGGAAACAATATCTATGTGTAGATAAATAGACCTGCAAATTGAACAGATGCAGATGTACTCATGAGTGTGCATCAGTTTGGAAGAATATGTATCTATGCATATATGTTTATACTGTAATAATGATATGGGGGTAGAATATGATCTTCCTAACTTTAGTGGATGAAAGAAATTGAAATGATAAAAATCAGCATTTTGAGGATGGTTTCTTTGTAGCTAATGTCAGATTTACCTCTACCCTCTACCCATTTTTACTAATTCTTACACTAACCATTCCTCACATGGCACTGACTACCTTTCTGTTGGGTTTGATCATCCCATCCAATGACCAAATAGAACTCAAAGATAACACTTCCAATTTTGGAGCTTATAAAGGGAGTAACAGGCTACAATCCAGGATAAAAATGCCCCAGTGTTACAGCTCTTGATCTCCTAGATCTAGATGCTTCACTGCAGACATCTAGGGCCCAAAGGGAGGCCTCCACCCCTGGCTCTTTTCTCTCTCTCCTTCTCCACTGTAACTCTTTCTTTCCCTTCTTCTTTTCCTCCCTCCCTTTTTAAAAAACTTTTTATTGTGATTTAAGTGAAGGTTTACAGAGAAGAGCATGAGATTTACATTCAACAATTTATACACATGTTGTTCAACTCATTCATTCCAATTCCTTTGATGTACCATCAGTTAGTCTGTTGAATCATTTGTTTCCATGTGTCTTTCAATTTTCATCCCTCTTCTTTCATCTGGACTGAGAAACGCCAAAAGTTCCATCTTACGTCCTAACTCATGAGCTTTTAATATCTGAGTCACTATTCAGCAAAGCAGTATGTAAAAAGCATTGTCTTTCTGAAATAAGTTTTTACAGTTGGCCTTGATGACCTCAGAGGGGTCCCCAAGACTCAATGACTCAGTTTCTCGGGGTACTTGATTAAATCTAAGACATTTTCATTACTTTTTCTTACGTTGTGTTAATGATAAACCTGGGAGAGTGGCAAAACTGACTAGTCTTCATACTAGAATTCCATACACTTTATTCATGTTTGGTTTTTTTGTTGTTGTTTGTGGGCATCACTGCCTCTGGTGGTCATGGGTGCTACTCAGTGCCGCTCCTGAGAGCCGCCTCTGGATTTGAAACGCCAAGCCCGCAGGCCACAGTCCCGCACTCAACCACTTAAGCCACCGGGGCTCAGCCCTTTTTCTACATGTTTTTTTTGTTGTTGTTTTTGTCCATAGACTTTATTGGCATGGTTTCACACACATATTGGGCATCTGACTATGGAGTGGGTTGGATATTGGACTGTTAACTACAAAGTCAGTAGTGTGAAAACCTCAGGTGTTCCACAGGAGAAAGATGAAACTTTCTACTCCCACAGAGAGTTAGTCTCAAAATTCCAAAGGCAAAGTTCAACCATGTGTGGTAGAAAGCATGAATGGACTGCATGCCAGTGACTTTTGAGACACCCACAAGGTTGACGAGCTCCTTATTTACTAGTAAACTACCCAAGCCCTTCGGCAGGGGCTGGAGGTGGTGACATAGCCATAATCACCTCACATTACCACACCCTTCACCAGTCATTTAATGAGACTTAAAATGGCTTCGATTGAAAGGACAATATTAAATGCATTGTGCAATAAATACAATGATTAGTCAAAAAGTATTGTTATGAGATCATAGAAACCATTATTAAACAAGAATATTTACACGTGAAACTATTGTTTCTTGACATATTCTTCATCTAGATCTATATACTTCTGAAAGAGATAATTCCATTTTTCTTACCCTTCTCTGAGTGTGGTAGTTACATACCTTCCTTTCAACTTGAAGATCTATAAAAATGTCAGGATGGTATTCAAAGTTTCAGTAGGACACAGCCTGATATGCCTCCTTATAGGCTTGGCCTTCTCATATGGAGAGCCCAGGGAGCTGTCCTCTGTCTCTCTGCCTTCACCTTCCTGCTTGCTGGCTACCCAGAAAGCTGCCAGAACCCTGCCATGTTTCCACCAAAGTTGGATCCATGCAACATCGTAGTCACCAGAATGTGATATTCCTGCATTCCGCATCATTACATGTTAATTTGTGAGTCTAAAGAGCCACTTATGGACTAGTAATTGGCCTATGGACTTGAGTAGAACTGGGCTGAGATGTGTTCTTGATATATAATGATTTGTGCATATAAACCTCTTTCTTACACAAATATGAGAATCACTCACTGCATATGTTTCTCAGTAATTCTGTACTCTTTAATTTATACCACTCCAAAATGGTTATTTGGGCATCCTTCAGGGACTCAAGTCATATTCCTTTTCAATATTTTCTGAGTTTGGGGACAAAAAGAGTTCTGAAAAGGAAAAGTCAGGGTTGTAGGTTGGATGGAATTTTCCCATGAGATTCTCAAAGCATAGCTCTTGCTAGTTTCAAAGAATATACAAATGCATTTTCACGATGAAAAAAATTCTTGACACATTTTAGGGTCTTTTTCTCACCAACACAAATTTCAATTTACTTGAAATTTTCTTTTAATTAGACCCTGTGCTTATCTTGTAGCGTTTGAAAAATATTAATACTATCCCTTTGCAATCACCAAAAAACAGTCACCGTCATTCTCTGAGATGACCTCTCTGCTTTGAAATTGACTGACTCAGCTTCTCTCCTTGCAAGTCATTGTTTTGATTTGACCCTTATTTTAAAGTTACGCAAACATGATTAAGCAAGGAAGAAAACTTGTCTGTAGCCATAAACTAATCCAAGACATATATTTAAGCATGTCTTGTTTTGAATAAACTCATGCACATATGAACTGGTACCATCGTAGCAGTACTTTTGAGTTACCCTCATATATTGAAGGATATTGTTGTACACAGGGTCCAAATATCTAGAAAATTCCTAGCTCTATCTAAGCCCATAAAGAGGCTTATACCCTGGTCATGAGGATTTGGAACCACAGTCTCTGTGACAACTATGTCAACTGGCATATGACAAATCAATATGGAGGACATGTCTTTGGTTACATAATGGAGAAGGGGAATCTCAACACTAGGCCAAGGATGATTGTGGCAAGGAAAATACCAGGCATGACTGCACATCATTCTTTATTGACACTAACAATTCCTGCTACACCCCTCCCATCACTCTATACACTGTCCAATCTGACATTCTACTTTTCTGCTTAGTTTGATGCATCTCTGTAATGGACACACAGAGCCCACAAAGAGTATTCATATTTGTAGGGATTTATTAGGGAAGTCAGGATCAATAAATAAGTTAAATTCATTAAACAGTAGGATACAAATCATTAGTGATCATCAGCACCTCTCCTGTGTTAGTCTGGGTAGACTATTGAAACAAATTTCATAGACACGCTTATGGATATAAGGGTACAGTTTATATATTAGAGAAATAGGACATTAAGAAAGCATCCCAATCCAGTCCAGTACAAAGTCATAAGTTCAGTATTAAGCCACATGCCCAAAATCAGTCTATAAAGTCTCCTTCCGACTCAGGTCAGTGGGTGCAGAATCCCGTGGCACTGGCAGGGGTCTCCACATGGCTCCTCGCTTCTGGGGCTCAGGGTCCATCAACAGCAGAGGTCTCCATGTGGCGGCCCCAGCTTCAGAGGCCTGGCTCCATCAGGGCAAAGCCATGTGGTCTCCCCACGGGCTCTTCCAGCTTCTCGAATGCTGCCATCTTGTCTTGTCCGTGATTCATCGTCTCCCAGACTAACTCCCAACCACTGGGGAAGATAGCTTCTCATCTTCACGAGGGAAATATCGCGAGATTTCCCAGACGTATCAGGAGAAAGCCATGCCCACACAGGTCATGATTTAACAGGCTAGATTCCACTCCTACATTTCTTTTTTTTTCTTTTTTTCATTTCTTTTTTTTTCTACGCCTACATTTCAATCATAAAATTAGCAAAAACACATTAATGCCACATCTCCTCAACCAAGAGCCAAATATCAGTCTCTGTCTCTTCAGGCTCTGAGTTACATGGTCCCTTGATTTCTGCCTCTGTGGGCCAGAATGCCATGGGCTCTTCTTCCTCTGAGTCTCACAGTTTCGGTGCAGCTCATCAAATTTGCTTTCCCAATGTGGCATGGCCTCTCCTGACTCTGCCACTTCAGGCAAGGATTTCAAATGTGCTGTGCTGTTAGCTCTTCCTTCTTGATGATCCCAGGAATTCTCTTTGTCCCTTACAGTCAGGGGAGTGGCAATTAAAATAATGTCCCCCCCTCTATTACACATCCCGTATGTATGGTCCCACTGAATCATTTTGTGGGAGTTATAAAAACATGGATAGAAGAGCCATATTAAGAAATTTCACGTCACCACAGCATAACGCAATCCAAAGATAATGCTCAACCTCCTATTTTATGCAGTGGCAACTTGGGTCTTAAAAGCTTCTGAGTAAACATTGAAGACACAATCAGTGGTCTTTCCTCATCCAGAACAAAGATGAGAATAAAGAAAATCAGAGACTAAATGTAACAGTCAGTACAAAGGTCTAACAGATCACTGAATCACAGCCCCACTATTTGAGGTCTAGAAGAAATAGATTGTGTCAAACTCCCACTATTGACCACTCTGATCAGGATTGTAATAAAGAACTCTGGACAAAGGGGGAGATAAAAAAATGTAGAACAAAATTCAAAATCATAAAAAGGCGAGAGTTTGGGTCTGAGAGACACTGATGAAACTTCGAAAGCTGTAGTTCTTAAACACCTTTTTAGATCCAGAAGTGGTCCCACATCCTGGTATCAAACATCAGTTAAACAATCAGGAATATTTAGGAATGTTGTTGACATGGGTTTGAAATGGGGGAGTCCCCTTAGAGGCAGAATTGTTCCCTCTAGTACAGGGAACTCAAGTACTCACTCAGAGATGACCGAGATATAATTCTTAAGTAAGTTCTGGCAGCACTGGAGCTCACTGTAATAGCAACGAGGTGTGTGTGTCGTGGGGGTAGGTGGTGGGGATGGATCCACGTCTAAGTAGGTCCACATTGCTGACCCTCATAATGAAAGGGTCAAATGTATTTCGCACTACAATCAACCATGCAAGACAAACGCTTGAGTCCCAAATTGAAGTCCATATGGCAAAAAGAGGGGAGAAAGTAGGACAGATGAAAATCGAGAACCCAAGGAGAAAGAGGAAAGAATGATGTTAGATTGATGGTATTGCAACTATTGTCACAAAACAAAGTGCATATAATATTTTGATGGAAAATGCTGGAAGCGGGGAGAAAAATAAAAAAGTAAATGAATCAGATGAAGATAACATAGAAACTTTTCATGTGGGAAGGAAAAAAAATGAGTATAGTCTGTGAACTTTCACCCAAACTAGAATTAAAAAAAAAAGATAAACAATGCTTCTTTAGAGTTTCAGAGCCTTACATAATAAGAGGAAAAAGATTAGGAAGGAAGATTTTGAAGTGTGTTTTTTCCCATAGCTAGTGAATCGTGCTTTTTATTCTTCCTTGTACTAGACGGAGTCCCATCAATGATTTAAACCTAACAATGTTAGCACAGATATTTATTATTTCTGTTTCAAAAAATGCCATTAAACAATCAATGCTGCTATCAGGTCAATTCTGATTCACGGGGACTTTATACAGCAATATTAACCAAATGGCATGATCCCACTCCATAAGATCTACTGGCTTCATAGGGATACTTATACAATCTGGGGACGTACTGAAGCAATCCAGGAGGCTTCAAAAGTAGATACTTAGATTTTATTCTTGATTGTAGGCTTTTAACTGCCAGAGGTGTGTTGAAGAATATTTTCTTGTTAAAAGGGCGCAGTAGATCAAATAAATTTGGGGGTCTATACTACAAATGGTTTCTGAGATTGTAAATCTTTATGAAATCAGACAGCCCCATCTTCTATTTTCTTAAGTAAACAATCAGGGAGCTTTGTCAAACAGTAATGTGGTCACCATCACAGTCAAGTTAAAGATTATTTCCATCATCACAAAAGGTTTCCTTGAAGTAAATTTGCTACAGTAATAAACAAAAGTAAAACAAAAAGCAAAAATCAAGCCACAGGCATAGAGTCATCTTTGACTCACAGTGACCCTGTACAGGGGTTCGGAGACGTTGTAAGTCTTAATGCAGCAGACAGCCCATCTTTCTCCCATAGAGCAGTTGGTATGTTTGAACCACTGGTCCTGCAGTGACAGCCCAATGTCTAACCCACAACACTACCTAGGAAAGTTTAGTAATATAAATAGAATGAAAAAATTAATGTGTAATACGAGGTACAACTAGAATGGTTGAAACTAAAATGGGTGCCTATGCCAAGGTTTGGAAAGAATATGGAATAATTGTAAATTTATTTTATTGCTGCTTGGAATGAAAAATTATATTATCATCATCTTGAGTTTTTTTAGAATACTAAGCATTCACTTATCGTAGGGTCCTTCCATTGCATTCTAATAATATGTAATGAGAGAAAGGTAACATATGGCTACAGAAGACCTATATGCAAACATCCATCGCAATGTTACAAGTAAATGAAAAAAAGTGGAACACCTCCAGCTGTTTATCAATAGGGGATAGATAATGGACTTGAAAAAGAAGATATGTCCATATAATATACTACCATTCTGCAATAATATATAGCAACATGAATACATTTTTAAATGGTGTTCTAAGTGAAAGAAGCCAAGCACAAAAACTTGTATATTGTATAATTCCATTTATTCCAGATTCTTGAAAAGTACACACTGTAGGAAAAAAAGGCAAATCATTAATTTCCAGTGCCTGTAGTTTAATTAAAGATGTCTGGGTGGCTCTGCCAGGTAAGTGTTAAATTGCAAACTGCAAGATTGGTAGTTCAAATCCACCAACTTCTCCATGAAATAATGATGAGGCTGTCTGCTCCATTAAAATTATCAGAGCCTCATAAACCCTATATATGGCACCTATGAGTCGAGTCACATTTTATAGGTTAGTGAACTGTATTTACTTCAAGGAAACTTCCTGTTGCAAGGGAAGTCAATAACAAGGCTGTAACGGCAATTACATAACTGTACATTTGTCAAAACACAATGAACTGTATGCTTAGAGGGACAACTTTTTAAAACGTTAATTATACCTCAAAAATTAAAAAAGAAGTCAAACACCCACTTGAAACTACATTCTATGTCCTAAGATATACTGTGAATAATTAGAACCATGAACTCATATCATAGAACTTTGGGTGGGGGAAGCATGACTACGATATTTAAAACTGCTATCTTTTGTTCTCTTCATTCCCTGATTCAAAGGACTTGTTTTATTTTGGTGTTTCTACAAAATATAAGTTGAGCCTATTAGTAAGTTGTAAAACTAATTAAGTGACTCAAGGAAATTTCTTGAATTTTAAATATAATAAAAGAAAGCAAAAATATAAATAACATTTCAAATAATAAAGATGATTATGCATAAATTTTGCTTCCATATATATGCATACATACATACATATGGTATTTCTGTACCTGAGTAGATTTAATGTTAACATATAACATATGCTACTCTATGTATACTATATGATTTATATGTTTCCATTAAAAACTCTTAAATGTTTGAATTCCAGTGCCTTATTTCTTAATAGGTCTTTGAGGGCTGCTATAGCCTTTCTACAAAATCATGGGACAAAAGACAATGTTTTTGTCTCAGACTACTCTGATTCATCAGGAGTGGGAAAAGGTCCGGCACACAGGAAAGTGAGGGAGACGGAATCGTCAATATGTGCACACAGACTCTGGAGACTTGACTTGATGGAGCAGATCTAATTTTATTACAGCTTTTGCAAGGCTTATATATGTTTTATTAACCAATCAAATCACTTCTTTCACCTTATTCTTTGACTTCCTTATGAGGTTACAGGCTTGCAACATGTAAGATACTAGGCTTTCACTGTGGGCTATGTAAATAAGGTGTGGCTGGCTGGACTAGCCCATCCAATTGTCTTACAGAACTAATTCGTCCAACCACATTACAGGACCAACCACCCAATTGCATTACCGGATCTTAGTCATACTATGGGGACGCTAGAAGCATTCTGATAGGCTGTCTTTCAGAGGTCAAAGTGGAAGGTTGTCAGGTGAGTTGGTCTGGGGTCTTATTTGCCTCAAGACTGGAGTTTTTCCATGGGTCATGGAAATATGGGGTGCCCAGTAGCTTCGACATGAATTAAGACCAGAATATTCCAGGAGACTTGGAAGCATGGGTTCCAGCTAACTAAGGGTGCCGATTACTATCCAGCAGTTTCAAGCCTGCCACAGGAGATGTAGCAACACCCTCTGCTTTCTATGCCTCTACTCTAGATCCAAAGATCCTGCCAGGAACAGCCCCATAATCAGGTTCTCATAACATATGGTGAAAGAATATATAATGTATTTATATGGGGAACTAGCAAGGCAAAGTTTTTTGCTTCTCCCAAAGCATTTGTATCCTATTAAGCCTAGATCACTAGTGACCAATAAATGCTTTGCAGCCCAGAGATTTTCTTTCTAAACAACCGTTGATCAAAGCCTAGAGTTAATGGGTTTACAAGGACCGAGCATTGACTACTTGTGTGGTGTGCAATGAAAGACAATATTTAAGTTCTGTACCTTTCCAGAAGTCTTCTTTTCAAAGGCAATTATTTATAGGCAGAGCTACATAGAGTATTCAACATTTGAAAAAAATGATTATCATTTACTAGTATATGTGATGCATTCTTTTCCTGGAATGGTTATGGAAGAATATTAGTGTCACTGACAAAGTGTTTTTTATAGAAAAAGTAATGCAGAAACCATAGAATGTTAGAAAATAATATGTGATGGAACAAAGGTCAATTTCACATATGTATTTTTATTCAGACTTAGTGTTATCTTCATTTTTTCAATAACCTTGTGATTTCTACTATGACCTATAGGAATACAAACTAGGTAGTTGGTAATTGAAGTATTTATTTTTCAGTACAAGGAGAGTTGGAAAAGAGAGTAAAGTATCTATGTGCTTTTAACTAGCTCTCATTCTATTCATTCAACTGGGAAACACTCCAAACAGAAACTTTAGAAACTTCTTTATAAATGCAAATGAACACATTCCCAGAAAAGAATTAAATTCCTAATTATCAGACATTGAATTGGGTCAATTATTTATGAGCGTGTAATATGGGTTAGCATATGTCTTACTTTTATCCTGTTATTTTAGATAAGTAAAAATAAACATTATAGTGACATAGAAAGATCTTTGTTTGAAATTTCATTTTAAAAGGCAAGCAAAAACATTGACAGTTCCTAGATTATCTTATGATGAGACTGATTCTGTTTATGAAAATTGTATCCATCTTGTTATTGTATTGAGTTGATGCTTATCCCCAGAATTAAAAGTAAAAAGTTCTAATAATGCATCTTTGAGCTGCACCTATTTCAAAACGATGCCAAGATTCAGATTTCATTGATTCCAGGGGATGAAGGCACCTAGATGATGACAGCCCATCTCTCTACCAATGTAAGCTCCTTCAAGTGTGTTTGCCCTCTGAATACCTAGCATCCAGTGCAATGTCTGGCAAAATGGAGAGGAATAAGATTTCTTTTTAATTTAGCCTTTTTGAACTGCTTTATATGAGCTCACAGAAGTGGGAAATGGAGAATGATGAAATAAATCACATGAATAATTTTAGTGAAAACGGAAGCAAGACTATAAGACTGTTAAGGTAAAGAATACTATTTTCATTCTTAAGGGAAAAAGTAAAGGCACTTTCATTAAGGCATAGAACCCAAGAGAGTCACTCTGCATCCATCATCCACAGCACAGAGTCTACAATAATGGAACAGAAGCAAAACTCTGGAGTTCAGAATCAACTCAAGAAAGGTAAGCAGGCCAAACACTGCCTGAGGAAATTAAAAGATTGATATTACACAGAGAGACTGGGAAGAGCAGAGAGTTCTCAGTGGTCTGATTGCCTGTCCAACAGGCCCTGTGCAGAATGGCCTTTTGTTTACCTGACAAGGAGAGAAGAGTGATGGGACTCCTTCCTGGCTCTCCATATCTACCAGGCGAATGGAGAAAAAAACAGATTCCAATCTAGTCCCACAAAGTGCTATAGCACCACTTCTTCCAAATATATGAAAAAGGAAATATATGCTGAGGGAGTGGAAACTGAATAAAGGATGTTAACAAAAGGGAAGCTGAAATGCAATGGCTTCCCTGCGACACCAGGGCACAAAGGACACACAGGATCACACAATCATTCAGGGACAGCTATAGGTGCAATACTTTTTTCTTCTCAGCCCCTCTCGTACACTAGGCTCCATGAGGATAATGACTACACACTCTGCTTGGAGCATAAATTATTTGGAGGTAGAAAAGCAGGCTGTTTTTTTTCTTGATGTTAATTTTCTACCTCCCTTCATAGACCGTTTGTCTTGAAAAGCAGCTACTTCAGTCCCGCAAACACACAAGGTAATACTGGAACTAGCACTTCGACAAAAAGCAGCATTTCGTTTAGCTTTGAGATTTGGTGCTTTTCTGAGTTTTTGTTTCTTCTTATTTTTTCTCTTTTTCTTGTTATGGGTGTCGGGGGTGGAGATGTCCTTTAGGTACTGTTTTCCTGTGTACTTCTTGTGTTTTATTTTTGTTCTGTGTGTTTCTCATCCATCCTTTCTTGGAGTCAGTTGTCATCACATAAAATAGCTATCCTCAGTCAATAATTACAACCAGCGGGCAGGGAATAGTACTCCCATAGTAACGAACACCTGATTAACAAACAGACATAAATAGAAAACAACACTATGTTTCTGAAAGAACAGACAACTTCAGTACATATGCGAAACCAACATAGCATGGCACAAACAAATGGCCATTGGAACCTCCCTGAGAAAGAAAAGGCATTAGAACTACATCACAGATGAGGGATTCCAGAACGATGGTCAGTTGTTTTTAATGGATGGAGTTAAACCCTCAGAGAGCAACAGGAAAATGGAGATAAGCAAATGTAGAAGAATCCAGGAAAAAACTAGAAAAATAATTTGACAGAATAAATAAAATATTAGAAATTATATAAATTCAAATAAATGCAGAAAATTAATACTAAGATATTAGAACTGTGTAACAACTTCAAAAGTCAAAGCAGTAGAATTTACACAATGTGTAGTAAAGTGAAATAAGATTATAAGTATCTGCAGAAATTTTAAGAATATTGCAAGACTTTATTAAGAATAATTTAGGTTTGATAGATATTCATAATATAAGATGAACACTTATACACATAGGAAATAGTGCAACAAAATATTGCTAGAAAACTTCCCTAGCATCCTGACAGAATAGGAGATAGCTATTCAAAAACTAATTTTAAAAACCAGAAGGTTCACCCCAAATAAAACTACTTTGACACATGACAATCGGGCTTTTTTTTCAAGCTTTCTAATATCAAAGAAAAAGAAATATTTCTGAGAACAGCTTGAAAAAAAAAGAAAAGTAACTTACAAATGAGAGTCAATAAGAAAATGATTTTGGTGTTTTCAACAGAAAGCATGCACACAAGAAAGTAATAGAATGGAATATACTAAACTCTGAAAGAAAAACAGCAATGCCATTGAAGACTCATATCTGGAAAACTTGTCCCATAATTATGAAGGTGAACTGAGAACATTTTCAGAGAAGGAAAAAAAGAAATTCCTAAAAACAAAACCACTTTTAAAATAAACCCCAAGCTAAATCTAAATGGAATTATTTAGACAATAAGAGCAGATAGCAATATGAAATCAATATACAAGACACTAGAAACGAACCCATTCAAGAAATACAGGTAAGATAGATCTATAAACTGAAAATAGGGAACCGTTAGGGAGAATAGAGTCGATATAAAACCGTCAAACAAAGTACAGTACTTGGCAGAAGAGAAAAAAAAAAACTAATTGACCACCAATCCACTGTGGACCGGGCTCAATGGACTGTTGCCTTACCTCTTGCCACTGTGGGGCCTCCTCGTTAGTTTATTGCTTTTGCTTTCATTATGGCCAGTATTATTCAACAACCTCATGGCATTTATTAAGTAACAGATTGAGACCATTCAAGCAAGGCCCCTGCAAGTTCATTATTGTCGCTTGGAGATGAGCGATCTCGAACAGAGTGGCACACACGATGAGTATGTGATAAGACCCTCTGCCTCAGTGAGCTGAACTTGACAGCCAATGACGGGTAAGATCAGGAGCACTCTTTACCAAACTAAGACAGGCCATGGTGACATTAGAAGGCCATTGACCGATGACGGGTAAGGACTGAGTGTGTGTCCTGACAACCTAAGACAGGCGGAGTTGCCGGGAGGATATTACTTGAAAAAATAAAAAAGGGGGACCTGTCAGGAGCCATCCAGCCCGGACATGCTTGACCTGGCTACAGGCCGGATATGCCTGAACTCTGTTGCAGTTTGTTGCCTGGGGTTTGTAGTTTGTCGCCTTTGTAACTGTAAACAGCCCTGGCCTCTGAAGCCTGACTTGCAGCTGTGCTGCCATTCACTTGTTAATTTTGA
>PVJH01013224.1:0-61560 GCA_004026705.1 Nesogale talazaci
TGCCTCTGAACTTGCTAATTTATGGGATTGCTTTTAAGAAATACTGTAGGCTTTAAAATCTATATACTAGGGCGAGGGAAGATATGATACAATTTTGAAATGCCTGATTCCAGCAGGTTTTCAGTTACTTTGTCCAGTACATTCTTTGAGAATTTGAGTAAAGCCCCAGTAGTAGGGCGTAACAGCAAGATGGAAGATTCCCGAGAATTAACTGCTTTTTCTATCTTCTATTTTTTTATTCAAGTCTGATGCAAAGTTTACGGTCTTTCATTTCCTTTTTTAAAAAAAGGTTTTTCGCAGACCCAGTAATTGATGTTCTAGGGAGATGGGTTAATGCTTATTATACACCATTAAGCATCGCGTCGCTTCATGTTGTGGTATATATATCAATGAGAATCCTGAGACTGCCAAATGAGTTAGTGCCTGTCTCAGGCAAGGCTTGGAAAGATCTGAGCCCCTTTTCTGTCTTATGATTCAAATTTTAGTAAACTTGGATTCAGTGTTAATTCTTACTGATCACGTAGCAATCTCAGGTGAAAGCTCATGGAAGACCATAATAAGTGGTGCAAAAGAGATTGAATTTCTAAAAAGAAGTTCTGTGATTCTTAATCTTCGTAATTGTTACAACGTGATGAATTAACAAGTCATTTTCAGTTGAGAAGAAAGAAACAACTGAAGGCTGAGCCCCAGTAGTGTAGTGGTTGAGTGTGGGACTGCGGCCGACTGGCTTGGCAGTTCAAATCCTACAGCAGCAAGGTTGGGCCTCCCACTCCTACCAGAGGGCAGTGATGCCTAAAAAAAATAAAAATTAAAAAAATTAAAAAATAAGCTTTTAAGGGCTGAGCCCCGGTGGCGTGATTGAGTGCGGAACTGCAGCCCGCAGGCATGGCAGTTCAAATCCAGCGGTGGCTGGGTAGCGCCCATGACCACCAGAGGCAGTGATGCCCACAAAAAAAGAAAAAGAATCAACTGCACAATTCAGGACATTTTTGTGATTTTTACCTTTTAAGAAAGAGCTATATATGTCTTTGGAAAGAGGAAACACACACACACTGTCAAAAGGTTCATTCTCCCTCCCCCACAGAAGAATTTGGAAGGTTGTGTAATGGTGCGCTAAGAAAAAGACCATGGTTTCTAAAAAGTTAGAGATACTGTAAGGGAGAGAAGTGTGATGCCCCATGCTGAGTTTTCAAAGGAGTGTGGAAAAATAAGTACAAAAAAGGGATTTTGAAGTCAGGCAGATCTAACTCATCATCCTGATTAGGTTCCTATACATTCTGTGACCTTGGACAAGGTACTTAATCCTTGAAAGTTCCCATGTCTTCATCTATAAAATGGGGCTAATCAGATGTCCTTCACAGAGCTGTTGTTAGGGGTCAGCTCATGAGTTTTAAGTCACAGTGACCAATCTGGCAGAGTAGCGTGCCCCACAGCGCCATACAGGCCGCTGTTTTCATCTGCATGAGGGCAAATCACTGGTTTTGACTCTGTACGCTGCTGAGGGGGATTGGACTGCCCCACTTTCCCTTGGCAGGGCTGAGGGTGGGCGCCTCACCTCGGAGCTCTCTAAGCATGTGACTTTTATTCCTCTGAATCTTTGACGAGCCTTTCAGCCACTGCTACCTGGTTTTAGTGAAAGAGAAAAATGACTCCTTATTTTGTAAACCATAGCTAAGATGGGTATATTTGGCAGAAAGACTGTTGCATATGTAAGATATTTTAATCTGAATTATTCCTACCGTCATCATACATCCGCCTTTCCCCCCTTTTTCTTCTTCCCTTTATATTTAACATGACTCTTAAAATAGGGGATAAGAAATAAATAATGCAGATGTTTTTACTTCTCTGAAAAAATAGTTGCCAGGAATTGGAAGCAGCTTTTTCACAGTTGAAATCACTGCATTCAAGGAGATTATGATTGCAGCGGACTGTAGGAGAATAAAGATAATGATGATGTTGATAGCATCACTCTGCACAGTCACATTAACACTGTGAGCCATATACCATTATTGCCCTCATTTTCCAGATAATGAAACTTAAGAATGGTAGACATGTTACTGACATTCCCATTAGCAGAGTTAGGAAGACGCAGAGCCAGGATTTGAATTCTAACAACCGAGCTTCAGAGCCCATGCTCGTAACCCACTGTCTTATACTGGAAAGTCTAAGAGAAGCTCATTCTTTGAATGGGAATAAATGTCCTCCAGTTGTGGCAGCTTATTTATTTTTAGATCTCCTCTGTAGATATTCTGAGAGAAGCCACACAAAGTGTATTGGAATTACAATTGAGACCAGACCAGATTACTGCATGAAGCGGCATTTAAGCGACATGTTGACCTATGGCTGCACGAGACTGGAGATTGGCGTGCAGAGTGTCTATGAAGATGTGGCCAGAGATACCAACAGGTAAGATGGTAGCAGATGATCATGCAAAGGTCTATCTCTTTTCGGCATTTCTTCTAGCTGTGTTAATTCTATGCCCTCTTTCTTTCATAACCAGATTTTCTCTACTGGCTAGTTCTTTTTTTTTTTTTCAGTAGCCTTTAAATATGCTTCTTCCTCTCTATTTGTCATGAACAACCTTTCCCATATGGAAGAAGGAAGCAGGGTTCAAGGTCAGTAGTTTAAATGGAAGGAAAAGTCAAGGAGAGTAGGAACAACATAAAAAGAAAAGGATTTGAACAAAAAGGAAGTCAGGATGAGTTTGAAAAGATCCATTTTTGTGAAACAGATGCCAGCTGGCAGGGAGTTGAGAGAAAGGGTGATGAGCCAGTAGATAAAAGCTCAGAAGTTCTGGAGTAGCAAGACGGAAAGAAAGAAAATTGTAGCTGGAGGGGTTGGCAGAGCGCTCTGAAGCTCTCTCTCTAGAAACGAATGGAAACGAGGTGAAAAGGTGCACAGGAAAGAGTAACTGGTAAAGGAACTTCAACTGATTACTAGATTAGGGGAACAAAAGATGCCCTAAGTTCTCTAGGCAGCAGAGATCATTGACTTAGCATGGTAGACACACGTTTTGTCAGCAGGTATTGAGTTGGATCTTGGGTAGGCATGACTGGGGTTCTTCTAGGAGACAAAGTAAAAGGGAAGTTGGGAAACACATTGGCCAAAATCTTGGAAATAGTCAAGATGCAAACCAGGCTAAGGATGAGCATTTCTTTTCTTGAGTAATGGAAATCTAATGAATACTTTTGAACACAGAAAAGAATCTAATAGCTGCCATGCCTGAGAAAGTCAAATGCCTGTGCATTCTAAGAGAAGAACCAGGGAAACTTGTCGGACAGCCGAAGTGATGTATTGAGATGGAAATAAAGAGAAAGTTTCTTGAAGTTCAGGAAGCTCTCAGAAGAAAATGACTGAACCTGAGCCCTAAAGGAGGTCTATGAGTTTATGAGTTTATCAATCAGAGAAGATGAAGATTATGTCAGACCAAAAGGAAACCATGATTAGACTCCAGAAGTAGCATGCACATTGCACACAGAGGCAAGTCAGTTTGATTAGAGCATGAGGGTAAGGGAGTGATTATAAAAGAGACTGAGCATGAGAGCAGATAGGCCAAATTGCAAGGCAGGCGTCTGGGCACAACAGTGGTCATGTGCTTCCCTGCTAGCCAAAAGTATAGTAGTTTGAACCTGTCATCCACGCCGTAGGAGAGACGTGGTGGTCTGTTTTCAAAAAGATTGCAGCATTGAAATTCCTCTGGGGGAGAAGGTTGCTGTGAGTTGAGTGAACTCCACCACAGCAGACTATAAACCATCGGTGGTGCAAAGGTTTGTATCTGACTACTAACTTAGAGGGTGTTCCTTCAACCCACCCAGCAGTACCACGGAAGACAAGTCTAGTAGTTTGCTTCTGCTGAGATTACAGTCAAGAAAACCCTATAGAGCAGCTCTACTCTGTAACATCACGCATGAGGTCACCACATATCAGTGTCAATTTGCCAGCAACTACAACAGTAAGTCCGGGGGCACACCTAGTGTGCACTTGACTGACCTGGGTTTGGGGATACACACCCACCCAGTGGCATTGTGAACAAAAGTATCTAGCAGTCTGCTTCTGTGAAGATCAGAGCTAAGGACACCCTGTGAAACAGTTCTGCCCTATACCTCGATATTCCAGAGTTGCATACAGCCAACTCGGTGGCAGGGAGGCTGATTTTGTTCAGTGTAAATACTACAAGGCAGTTTGGGCGGTGGTCCAAGGACCACAGCAAGCCCTCTGAGGACTCCGAAGCTAAACTGTGCTGTGCGGACTTGTGAATTTTGGAAATAGCCGTTAACTAGAGTATGGGAGGTAGATTAGGTAGAAGAATCTAGAAGAAAGGAAGCCAAGTAAATAGATGTTGCCATAAATTAAGCAAGCAGTAACCAAGACCTGGCCAAGGTAGTGTTTGGTGACTGGGTGGGAAATGAAGGCAGGAGAGAGTGGGATATAAAGGTTTTAAAGAGGGAGACCTGGTTTGCACCATGAGACACTGAATGGGGCGGAGAGAAGAGATGGAATAGCAACAGGCTGAGGGAAAATTAAGTTTCCCTAAGGAAACTTTGTGATACTTGGGGACCAACCAGTAAGGCTTGCTTTAGAGCAGAGCTATCTAGTAAACTATCCTGCGCTGAGTTCATGTGGTCTAGCTGCTCCATTCAGTATGTAGGGTAGTGCAACCGAAACACTTGGTCATTTACATTTATTTCCACATAACTAGAATCACCACCTGCAGCTACTGACGACTGTAATATCCGGGCAGAGGTAGAGCTTTAGATATTGAGTTGTGGGATTTTAGTTGACCTTTATGAGGAAAACTCCTAACTGCCATTCCGGGCCCTGGTGGCCTTGTGGACTTCACGCTGGACTGCTAACCACGGGGCCAGGAGTTTGAACTCACCCGCCACACCTGCGGAGAAAGGCCAGGTTGTCTCCTCCATTCCCCAACGCAGTGCCAGGCTCAGCCCGACTCTGTCCCGAGGGCTGCTCTGCAGCGCCGTTGTGTTTCGGGGGTTGGGTGACTGCTCTTCGGGCGCGCTTCCCACCTGGGTTGGTACCAGAATGTCACAGGGAAGGGCATTTTCCCAGTTGCTCCAGATGTTTTACTTTCTCCCCAAAGTGTCTCTCTCCTTATTTTTCTAAAAAGAAGTCTCCAGACTCTCCCTCCAGAGTGAAATCTCTTTTGCGCTAGAGTTTTCACTCCTTGTCTCTCTCTACAGGTACTAATTTCCCAAGATTTTTAAAGGAAAGCTTGTAACAGGCTGCTACTTCTGCTTGATTTTGAGCTCACTGTTCTTGTTTTAAACTTAGAGCTTTACCTCAGTATGATAATATGATTTCAAACCCTGTCACTTGCTTTGAGGACTTTGAATAGGGGTATAAGGCAAATTCTTGGGGGGAAAGGGGAATCAATAGTAAAATTATTTATTTTCAAGTCTCAGAAGAAAGTAGGGTGGTTCTTTCTGAATTTTCTCCCCCAGCCATATGATTTTAAGAGAATTTTCATAGATGATTTGCCCTTAACTCCTTATGCTAACTTTGCTGTCCTGCATTTGTTTCTGTAATGGGTAACATATATACTTTTTTTTTTCCTTTTCTCAGGGGCCACACTGTCAAGGCAGTATGTGAATCATTTACCCTGGCCAAAGATTCTGGTTTCAAAGTTGTGGCTCATATGATGCCTGATCTGCCAAACGTTGGTCTAGAAAGAGACATTGATCAGTTCATAGTAAGTGTTGCTTCTTCCTGGCTGTTTGAGGATCCCTGCGCTTGCTTGAATACTGACTGTCCGGTCTGTTTGCTTAGTTAGCTGGATATGTTTGCTCATCATGAAAGCAGTCTATTTTCATTATTCAGTCTATTTTCATTATTTCAGTGTTTCATATTGGAAACACAAAACAGAAAGAGGACTCACCCACAGCACCAGGCAAAAGGCTAATACTTCAATATATTCCTTTTGACAGTTTTTCTGTGTTTGGGGCTGTTTTGAGGATGAGGTGGGATATACACAGGTAAATACTAACACACACTTACATATGTGATGAGAAATCTTTTTAAATCATTTTATTGGGTGCTCATACAACTCTTATCACAACCCATACATACATCCATTTTTTGTCAAGCACATTTGTACATTTGTTGCCCTCATCATTCTCAAAACATTTGCTTTCTACTTAAGCCCTTGGTATTAGTTCCTCATTTTTCCCCTCCCACTCCACCTTGCCCTCCCTCATGAACCCTTGATAATTTATAAATTATTATTATTTTGTCAGGTCTTATACTGTCCGATATCTCCCTTCAGATGAATAATTTTTTAAAATAGATTTTTCATGTAAAATTATTTCAAAATTTATCCATCTTGTGAGCTAGTTTCTGTTAACATGTTACTATATTTAAAATATCTACTTAATATCCGATGAATAAATATACCATAATTTGCTTAGCAACTTGAAGAGTTTCAAAATAAAGGTTCTTTACTTTTTTTTTCAACTTATTACTCATGCAATAGGAAATTGTACTTTAGTTGTTGGGATTACTTCTTACTATAAATTCCTCGGAGTACAATTATTATGTATAGGTTTAAATACTTAAGAAATCTCAGCATATATAACTGAGTTGCTGTTTAGAGGATTGTTAACAATTTGCACTCAACTCAGTAGAGTTATCTTCTGCCCCAAGTAATTAATTCTCTGCTGTTTATATATTTTCTGTATTAGAGAGAGAGAGACCCCACATCCAGAGCTAGAATTGAGGAGCCTGCCCTACTTTTCCTGGTTTCACAAAATTTCTCCCTTTGACAGAATGTGGTTTTATTACTTTGCTATCTCTCCTTTTGGTAGAACATACTCACATTTTTCTTCTCTGGCAGATTTCCTTCTTAACAGGTTTTGCTGTCTCTAGTATCTCAAAGTTCAGTCTCCCTAGTTTCTTTTGGGAACCAACTTCTTCTGCCCTTATAGGAAGGACTCAGAGCCAACCCTCCCACTGTTGCCCCTGCTATCATTTCCGTGCTTCTCCCCATCTTGCCCTACAGCTGAGACACTTCAGTTCATGAGCCTCTCAGGACCACTGGTGTGAATGAGTTGACCCTTGCTCAGTTTCTGAAAGAGTATTCTTTTACACATTTCCTTCAGGTGCTCAGTCATTTGCCAATCTTCCATCCATTGTCTGTCTTCCAAAATCTTGTTGCCATCACTTTTCTCCCTCATGTTCTCTGGTTTTTATGCTGTTTCTTCAAAATGTGATTTTAGTGAGAAAGGAGAGAAATATGTGTTGTAATTCTAACCTTGTTCTTTCAGAAGTCCAAAACCATTACCATCTACTTTCATTCTTAGAAACAGATTGTTCTAGCTCATATGCTTCCTAAATATATCATACAAGTATCAGATGTATTTTTCTGAAGTCCTTTGTATGAATGGTTTCTCTCTAGGTAGAGAAGCACTTGCATATGCGTATGTTATTTATGGATGATTACAGGATATTTGTTAAAGACCTGAGAAGTCTTTAAAATATGGGGGAAATTACACACAATTACAGAATAAAATCTCTAAGACCAAATGATGCACAAAGAATACAGGGTTTAAGAATGTGACAGAAATCAATAAGAGAAATTGAAAAATCCATAGTTACATTTCTCTGAAATGCAACTTAAACAACGGGAAGCTTCATGAGAATAATATAATGGAAGAATAAAAGAGTTTTTGCTTCCACACTTCACTGAATCCAGATCATCAGTGCTGGCTAAGTAGAAACCAGTGCCAAGGGGGGAGTGATAGGGAGTCCAACAAGACTCTCATCATTCCTCCATTGCATTTCATGAAGATTTTACTAAGAGTAAATTATCAGTGCAAAGTCATGGAAAGGAAAATGCCGGAGGTCTCCCTGCCTTATCTCAAATAAAAAAGTAAGCCAGAGGGGATGACAACCCACAAGAAATCACTATGCCAAGAGTAAATTAATTCTACATATTCCCCAGTGTCTAGATAGCAAATGCAGACTATGTGTTCCAGGGTAGGAATGCTTCCAGTTGCCTGGGGACAAAATAATTTCAGTGCCAGCAAACTTCTTTTCTTCAAAAGTACCAGGTAGTGATAGTGTATAGGTAAATAGGACAGGAAATAAATTATAAGATGGTATTAGAATAAATAAGAAATCCTGCCCCAGTAGGACTTTTTTCCTTTTGTCCTGAGCTAAGCTAGTTTTCGAAGGCCAGGAAAGCTTCATGGAAGAAGTGTCGTTCAATTTGAAACCTGTAAGCTAAGTAGCAGTACCTTCATTGGAGAAAGTTGATGACCTTCGCAGGCAGAGGACATTACCTTTGCAAAAGTCGAGAGGCAAAGTGGTGGAGGATGACAGGAAAGGAGTGCAGTGAGGGGTAGGCGGGCTGGATTGTGGAGGGCTTTGTCATCCAGAGAGCAGGTGCTTTACACCAGTCAGGCCACTGAAAAAGGAAGCTTCTGATCTTCCAGCAGAACATGAAGGCTCCCGAGGGTCTGGAGAGTGAGTGAGAGAGGCCGACCTAGGGTTGAAAGTTCATCGTGGATAATCAGTGCGATGAATTGAGAAGTCAATCTGTTCTATTTTCTGTCCACAGGAGTTTTTTGAGAACCCTGCTTTTCGTCCTGATGGTTTGAAGCTCTACCCTACCTTGGTGATTCGTGGCACGGGACTTTATGAGCTGTGGAAATCAGGGAGATATAAGAGTTACTCTCCTAGCGACCTGATAGACTTGGTGGCCCGGATCCTGGCCCTCGTGCCCCCGTGGACTCGAGTGTACCGAGTGCAGAGGTAATGGGCTATCTTTTGGTCCACACATAATTACTGATGTAGTGGAGTGAGCATGACAAACATGCGGACCTTGAAATGCAGACCAGGCTTTCTTTCCCCATTGAGCTGTGGCAGGTGTAGGAGAACAGGAAGGCAGCCCAGTGCACAAGGGACCTTCACAAAGCCCCAGTTGAATGAAGAAGACACTTCTTTGGGCATGAAAGTATGAAAGGATTAGTTACGGGCTGGTTGATCAATTAAGTAGCTATAGAATCTTCACTGAGGGGCTCTGGTGGTAATGTGGGATGAGTGTTGGCTGCTAACTACGAAGTCAGCAGTTCAAACCCGCCAGAAACCCTTTTAGGAAAAAGATGAGGTCGTCTGCTCCCATATAAGGGTTGCTACGACCTAGAATTGATTCAATGGGAGTACATTTGGGCTTTTTGGTTTAAGAAGGAACTTAAAAATATGAAAAAATTAGAATAGGAGATAATAATTGGTGTGCATCATGGTTTTCAAAAAATAGGTTGACAGGGAAATAAATATAATGTAAGAGAGAGAATGGAGGGTGGCGTGTGTATGTGTGTTTCTGCAAGTCTTGGAATCTTGGTTTCTAAATACCCTTCTCCACTAAAAGAAACTAGGGCTTCTTGGAGAAAAGATTGATTTGGGATGTAGGTAACGAAAGAATAAGGTACACCAGAAACAGCTGGTTTTGCCTGCCCCTCCCCTCTATGTTCCCCAAATGGATAAGATTGTTCAGAGAGTTTACAGTGCTTCCATCTGCCAAATTGAGGGTAGTTGGAGCATCAAAATGTATATCCTTAAGTACCATTATTTTATTACCAAGAATGAGCTAGAGATCACACTGATAATCAGATGAAAAAATTGGGTTATGTGCTTCAATTCCTTCCTACTATAACTACTAAGTCCTTAGTTGCAGTGATGTCCCTGTAATATTAAAAGCTTCCTTCTGTCATCATTATGAAGGAATTTATTTTCCTGACCTACAACCGAGGACTTTGAGAAAACAAGAGCAACAGGAATAACTTCCATAGGAAAATTGTAAATGACAGGAAGAAATATGAACTTGTTTATTACACAACCAAAAGTTGTATGATACTACAGATAATCAACATGTGGCCTATTAAAGAACCCTTCCTATTACGGGCCCATTACAATTCTCTTACAAGACCTGGCCAGTAGAAGAGTCTGTTAGCTCTAATTCCAGGAGGCCAAACCAGCCATCACATGTCAGTTGTCAATGTCACTAATTTATCATTTTCTGGGGAGTCAGAGTCCAGGTGGATGTAGGCTTAAGATTTCAAAGTGTGTTGTGGATGGATTTAAATTTAATGAAATACCATAAAATGAGAGGTAGTCATGAAATCACCTCAAAAAGGTTGCATTAGTAATGTCCTTGGTAAGTCTGAGAACAATTTATACTAATGCAGGAAGTATTGTTAGTAAAGATACTCATTTGAGTTCTAGCTCTGTATCGTCAGATTTTTATGTTTGGTGATGGGTGTGTTTTTTGCTTTGAGTTTTGTCTACTTTGAGTAAAAACACATACATAATTGTGCGTAGTTTCATACAAAGATGAAACTCTATGTGCTTCCAATTTACTTTTATTTAACATTTTTGGTGCTCTTAATGTAACTGATGATAGTCATTGATATGGAAACTTCCATTAAAATTCATCTTTTTGTGTTTTAAGGTAGCTTGTGGTAGACTACTGTTCAATGTTGCATTTGTCTTTCTGTAAGCAGGCAGAATTTCTTTAAGTATATAACTATGTTTTATGATAGAGATTAATATTTGTAGAATATTAATAATTATTCAGAATGTGTTTTCTTCCTAACTTTAGGCAATATAGAACTGTGTTGTCATGAACCCAATTGTTTTCTCAAAAAAAAAAATCTTGTATGAGTTTTGAGGTCATTTAGCCATTCATTACACCTAGTGAAACAGCCTTCTATTGCTGCTTTAAAAATCTTATATCCAATTTAAGAACTCACCGCCGTTCAGTCCATTCTGGATCCTAGTAACCAAGTGGACAGAGGGTCGCTGGCCCATGGGTTTCTGTGGCTGTCACTCTGCTGGGGAGCAGAGGCCCATCTTTCCTCCATGGCCATGCTGGGGATCTGAACTGCTCTCTGCAGCCCCACAGCCCAGCTCATACCCCTCCGTGCCAGCAGGGTCCCTTCACCTTATCGCAAGGCACTGCAAAATTGTGTGCAAACACGACCAGGGTTTCCAGAAAGGAGCCTGTAAGGAAATGCAAATGGCACAGTTTCCAAGGAGAAGTGCTATGGTAGTGGATAGCTAGAGCTTTCTCTACCAGGGGTCGGCAGGCTGGCAGGACAGCCCTTTCAATGTGTACCTGTCGCTCTGAAGTAAAACTGAAAAAAATGTAATGGTGATTTCATTTGTTTGTAAAAATAGATTTATGACTTGAATCATTTTTAAATTGGTGTGAGAGGACAGGATTGCCCCTCTTCTGTCCAAATCTTGCCACCCTCTGTATTGAGTGGAGGAGAAAGCTAGATATTGAAACACGTGAAATGGCTGAGGGACCTTCTGTTTGGGGAACACAGAACCATAAGGCTTTTGCTCAGCTTCACTCTTTAAACCTTTAAAGCAGTCCTGGGAAAGGAGGGAATGCTCAGAGTGAAAGCCTGTTTTATTTTGGCCTTGCTAGGAAGAAACCACTGGGAAAGGAGAACAGCCTCCTGGCAGAGTATGTAACTTGGGCATCTTTAATAATTACAATCTACTTGTTAAAAAATTATAGCAAAGGGAAATTTTAAAAATTGTCTTTGTGTGCTGTGCCATTAGAAAAGACTTTTTTTTCCTTCCTGGTTCACCTAGTGGTAACTTCTTCCAGATACAGGCAACATACCGGTATTGCCTAGTCAAACTGAACTTACAAAACCAGAAACCCAAACTCACTTGCATCCATAACTGCCCTATGAATTTCCAAGGCTGTGCATCTTTATGGAATCGGAAAGCCTCACCTTTCTCCCCCAGAGCAGCCAGGAGAGTTCGAACTGCTGATCTTTCCTTTAGCAGCCTAATGGATAGCCCACTGTGCTGCCAGGGCTCCTGTGAACTTATAAGGGAAAAACAACAAAAATCTTTTTCCCTGTAGAAGATTTTTAGGAATTATTTTTTAAACTAACAGCAGAAAAGAAAGCAAAGGAAGGGGTGGTGGGGAGGAGGTTTTTCAGTGGAAATTCATTATTTTCACAGTTACCTTAAAATTGTTTTAACTGTATTTTACTGAGATTGTATAATGTTTTAGAACTGACTGCCCTCTTTCCCCACCTCTTGCAAGTAATTGTACATTTTCGTTTTAAGACAGCTGAGTAGATAACATCTTACCAGGTGTTTGCATGATAGAGCATCCTAATCCATGATGGTGTACTGCTGTCCTAAAGGGTGCAGTCAGTGATTAAATGTAAAACTCGATCCAGACACATGATGGAGTCACATTAAACTGCTGCCACCCGCAGGCTATTTGACAGCTGTCTGCCTTGATGTGATATTTAAATCACTATGAAGCACTACAATAAGAAACTCAATTTGCAACCAAAACATGCTCTTAAAGTATGAGACATTTCAGGCAAAAAAAACCCCCCTGTGCACATCAGTTTGAAAGGTTTTTGATGAGCAAATTGCAAATAGCAGAGCCTGTAAGTTTACAGTGTTTCATATTGAAATAGGAAAAAAGTGAATATTCTTTGCCTTTTACATCCTTGGACTGTCATCAAAGGGGGTTCACTGGAGGCTTAACTCATGTGGGGACCCTGTAAATAGATTTTAGTCTTCCATTGTCATCCATACATAGCCTACAAACTGGGTCGTTCACAATTTAAGCTCTGATATTCCTACCTTCAGATTTGGATTTTGTTATTTACAATCTTTGGCTTGCTCAAGGTGGTGTGTTTCATCATATGGACTTAATCGATGCCTCATTTAGTTGGTTAATTGTTTGAAGACAACACTTTACGACCTCAGTCACTGTTCTTTCTGATAACCTGGCACCATCCAGTTTCTCAGCAACACTTTGCTATAGCAACCAGATCTTCAGTGATCTCTTCATAAGGATTAGTATTGAGTAGGGTCATGTCACAGGAACTAATCATTCTTAGAGTGGGGCTAGAATTAAGTGCAAGCCTAAAATCCATGCGTATCTCTATGGTCTGTATATGTCTGGTTCGTTTTAGAGACACCATTATTATTGTGTGATAGAGAATACTGTAAATCATTCCCATGGGGCATAAGGTGGTTCTGTTGATAGTGTCATTAATGGAGCTGGTGATAAAAAATTTAAAGCAGTGTTGACTAAAGGAAATTATATATGTATAGGCTAGGTTTTCAGACTACAATGCATGGATGGTACAGATTAAATACTTACTAAGTGTCTATATATAAGCAATGAGGGTTAGTGATAGGCAAACCTTTCTTCTTTTCTTTTTTTTTTTTTGTGGGCATCACTGCCTCCGGTGGTCGTGGACACCACCCAGTGCTGCTCCTGAGAGCCGCCGCTGGACCTGAACCACCATGCCCGCGGGCCGCAGTCCCACACTCAACCACTCACACCACCGGGGCTCAGCCCGATAGGCAAACCTTTCAATGACACTTATTAATAGAGGCAGAACTTTGCTTACCAAACTAATACCTGCCATGAGAAAGCAAGGAGAGCATTAAAATAGTAAATATATGGAGCCTGGAACATCTTGTGCCAGAAAGAATTGTTCAAGCATGACGACAAGATCGACAAAAGGTCCCCAAAACTAGCCTACAGACACCCTCACTGGCCAAGTCTCATTTGAGCAGCAAACTAAATGAAGAGAAATACAACTCTCTGATTGTAGCCCACTGAATACAGTGGAATTCTTGAAGCCATCGTTGTCTAATGAATGAATAAATGAAAGTAAGAAAATGTGTGCATATAACAGAATTTCTGTTAATGTAGGAAATGATAGTCAACATTTGGCCACCATTAGAAAGATGATATGAATAAGAGTTGTTGGGCAATAGGCTGTTGATGTTGTATCAGCATTTCTCCTTAGAAAACGACTACTCAGCTATGACTGAGAAAGTGGTGACTTGACATTGTAGATTCTTAGCAGATACAGATCGGAGCAGGGTCATCACCATGCTATGCTCCTGGTGTGACGCGTTGAGATTAGTGCATAGTTTCTGCCCTGTCTCTGCCAACAATTCTTTGCTTGAATCTGTTCATGAGGAAACATTGAGCACCTAAAGTTTGGAGCTCATACTTCTGAAATGGAACTCAGGTGTTTTTAAAATATAATTTTATTTATTTTCTTGTTGAGACTGAACGTTCAAAACTCACCGTCATCAAGTCGATTCTGGTGCAGCGACCTTGCGGGACAGGGTAGACCTGCCCATTGTGAGTTTCTGAGACTGCAACTGTTTCGGGGAATAAGAAAGCCTCATCTATCTCTTGCAGAGTGGCTGGTGGTTTTGACCTGCTGACCTTGTAGTTGGCAGCCCAAGGTATAACCACTGCACAACCAGGGATCAAAACATCAACTCATTAAGCAGTTTCCACCTGTACCATGTAGTCACATTGACTGTATTTTTTAAGGTGTTTAACCATTCTCCCTATCCTTTACTGGCTCATTGTTTCCCTGTTAGCATGAGTTCTCTGCCCCTACGGTTCATGTCTGTCACAGGAGGTCTAGTTGCATAGTGGGTTACGTGTTGGACGCTAGCCACAAAGTCAGCCATTCAGAAACCACCAGCCCCTCTACAAGAAATAGGGGAGGCTTTCTGCTCCCATAAAGATGATCTCTAGGCTTCACAATCCACAGGGAGAGCTCTCCTCTGCCCTGTGGACTCATTATGAGTTGGGATCTACTCAAATATCCCGAGTTTGGTTTGCTTTGGTTTCGTTTTGTTTCGTTATGATTTCTATCTCATCTATCAAGTTAACAGAGAATAATGTTGACTTGAAGATTGTCTCTGTGTGTGTGTGTGTGTGTGTGTGTGTGTGTGTGTGTCTAAACTGTTGTTTGACTTTAAAAAGACTTCGGAGGATAATTTTGGCTTAAGGTTTAAGGATTGCCTATATAGTTTATAAGCACTTGTGTTCTGATGCTATGTAAAAGCTCTTCAATGAGTGGACTGTTTGTCTTTTTATGACTAAGTTACCAAGTTCTTTATATATCTTGACTCCTAGGCTCTTGTCAGATAATGTGGCTTCCAAAGATAATCTCCTAGTCGCTAGCATGTCTTTTCAGCTTTTTGCTCCCCCTAAGCTGCACCATTTATTTTGCTGCTTGAAACCTAAGTGACAGTATACCACTATAATTATAGGGTTTCATCTAAATCTGTACTACACTGCAGGTACAAAAATATATAAATACATATTTGGAGAACTGAGATTTTTCAAAATGTTGTAAACAATTTATACTTAGAAAAGAAGTGTTTAAAAGGGTGTGCATTTCAAGTTATTGTAGGTTATATGTGAGCGAATGCCTATAGAAAAACATGTTTAAATTTTTTTGTGGGGGGGCGGGGGGAGTAGGAGGCCCAGCCTTGCTACTGGATTTAGACCTCCAACCCAGTGGGCCACAGTCCCGCGCACAACCACTATGCCACCAGGGCTCAGCCCAACATGTTTAAATTTAACCAAACAGTATGGTGTATTTAAAATCATGACAGAAATCCCTCTGGCCAAGCTACCCATGACAAATTACCATGATGCTCTATGTTCAGGGCAAGATGTCAATACAGCATAAATCTCATGACAATTTGCTTTTCGTATAAAGATTAAAGTTGTTGTTCTTGAGATGAATACAGCAACAATTTGTGTCTTACAAACTAGTTGATTTAAGAAGGCCCTTCTGTCATAGCTTCAATAATTTTCAGGACACATCAGCCAACAGTAGTTTTGCCATTCCTAGTTTGTCTGATTTTTAAAGGTGAGGGCTCTACAATGTTGCCTGAAGTATGCCTGATAAGACTTGCTGTCTATTAAGCCTGTTTATTGACTATAGCCTGGCTTTATCTAGTAACCTATATCAAGCACCACCCCTCTTCTGATGATCCAGTTCAAGGAACTGGTTGACTGGATCAATTCAACCAGGAATAGTGTTATCCAATATGCATTGGACCAGCAAGCTCACCACACCAGCTACATCTTGCTGAACGCCTTAGAAAACTAAGGAATCTGCATCTTTGTGTAAGACTTATTTAATTTTATGAGCATGTGTGTTTTGATATTTTGTAAAAGCTCTTCAATGTTATTCTTATGAAAGGATCATCCATTATGTTGCTGTGACTTGTTTTTAGAATCTTTTCAAATTCAGTGATGTCATTATTCTGATAGGCACTTTCTAAATTTGTCATTGCTAGAATTTTTGGATCATTTTTGTAAAGCTTAGCCTCCTGTGAGTCAAATGGTTTTATTCCCAATTCATTAGCATATTTCCCCAGGCCAGATATTTTAAGCACATTGTTGGACTGAGACTCCCCAATTCATCATAATTCTTGAAGGCGTCAAAAAAAAAAAAATCAGTGTGCCTTTTCAAATTCACCTTTTCTCAAGTGCCTTTTACCACCACACTCTTTATGACTCCCAGGATCAGTGGATGAAGGACAGCAGACTTGATGTGAAGTGACTTAGAATTTCCAAAGTATATATTTCTAATAATTCTGTACCTTTTATCAGGTCATCCTCACCATAGTCAGTCTGGCAAAACTGGTCTAACTGGCTTAGTAAATATTTTTTAAGCTGTCAGTATTCCTCGTGCTTTAAATATAATTTCCCAAGCTTTGTGTTTGGGGACACAAAGTCTCATCAAAGCTTTCAATGTTGTTTCATAGAATTCCTGCAGTAAATCCATCTTCAAAACTTCAAAACCTTTCTGCGACTGCTTAGTGCTGCTTTGGGGTCATCTTTTTATGCTTTGGAATTGCAGTACTGATTTTCCCAGTCCAAAGTTGATTCACAGTCATTATCTTTAGAGTATTTCAGGTCATAACACTCCTCCACATCACACATGAAGTCATCTTCCATGTCAGACACACTTGTTATTATTTGAGTAAAGTCTTTGATGTATTAAGTTTTACATTTTCTTTGCTCTTTTTGCTTTTACTATATGGATAGTCCATTGTTAAACTGTAACCCAGTGTCATTGTCCCTTCTTTATTCCTGAGGACTTAATGGTTTTAATTCTCTCATTAAATTCTTTATCCATTTCGCATTTGTTTTTGTGTATGATGTGAGGCCTGGATCCTGTTTCATTTTTCTACATGTGGAAATTCAATTTCCCCAGCACAAATAATCCAAGTCTCTCCTTTTCCCTTGGAATGGACATAGCACCCATGTCAAAAATCGGTTGACCACAGATATGTGTGTTTATTTGTAGACTTTCAGATCTGTTCCCATTGGTCTTTATGTCTGTTGTTACAATCGTATCAGACTGTTTTGATAACTGTTGCTTTGTAATAGATTTAAAAATCAGAAGTGGAGTCCTCTTACTTAATTCTTCTCTTTCAATATTGGTTTAACTGTTTAAGACCTCTTGCCATTCATGTAAAATTGTGGATTAGTTTTTATTCTGTTTCGATAGACAAGATTTTAGTCAGGATTGCATCAAATCTATGGATTGCTTTGACTAATGTTGATGAAGCAATACTAAGTCTTTCAATCCATAAGCATGGAGCATCTTTCCATTTATTTAAGTTTTCTTTAATTTCTTCCAGCAATGTTGTATAGTTTTCATTGTTTAAGTCCTTCACATCTTTGGTTAGATTTATTCATAGATTTATTTTATTTGATGTTGCAAATGGAATTGTTAACCTAATTTCCATTTCATACTTTTCATTGCTGGGGTACAGAAACCCAACTAATTCTCTTGTTGCCTTTGTACCCTACAGCATTGCTAAATTCTTCTATTGACTTTAGAAGTTTTCTTGTGAACTTTTGGGGATTTTTTTAAATATTTAGGATCATGTCTTTTCCAGTCTGGATACCTTTTATTTCTCTTCCTATTGCTCTACCTGGGTCTTCACAAAATATTGAACTGATGTGGTGAATGTGGGCAAACTTGCCTTGTTCCAGGAGAAACCTCACAGTCTTTCTCTATTAAATATGATGTAGAATATGGGCTTTCATATCTGCCTTGAATCATACTGAGGGATTTTCCTTCTATTCTAATCTTCATGAGGGTTTCCATCAAGAAGCAGTATTAGATTTTATTATGTGTTCTTTCTGCCTATGTAGAGATTCTCATGTGAGTCTTTCTTTGATTCTATTGATGTGTTGTATTCTTTTTTTTTTAATGTGATGTATCCTTGATTGATTTTCTAATGTTGAACCATTCCTGCATCCCTAGAATAAACCCCATTTATTCATGATGTATACATCTTAATATGCTGCTGGATTTTGTTCACTATTATTTTGCTCAGGATTTTTTACTTCTATATTCATGAGAAATATTATGTAATTTCTCTCATGTTTTTTTTAATACTACAAAGGACATAAGACACAAAGAAAGACTGAGAAATTATGATACATGAAAAAGATTGATGAGACAAGGCATGTCAAAGAGAGACATTGTTGGGATTGTTGACATTTGAGTAGAATATGGATTAGATGACAGTGTTGTAATAATGTTGATTTCCTGGTTGTGTAATGATAATGTAAGAGAGTTTCCTTATTTTGAGGAGGTACACATAGAGAGTAATGAGACTTCTCAAGAAAACTATGTATATAAAAAGGGAGAGAGGTACAGGTTTCAATCACAAGTGTTTACACCAGTACAATAAAGCATAAACAGCTAGGAAGTCAGGGTGAATAGGGTGCAGGAGGTTCTTTGTATTGTTCTAACTACTTTTTTGTAGGCTTGAAACAATTTTTAAAAAATTAATAATGTTTATGGACCATGTTGGGTAGATAGAAGACTGGTCAAAAATCCTGTTTTCAGGCATGGTGTTTTGGGCATGTACCAAATCTTAGCTTTCAATTAAGAACAAGTATTGCTTTCATCATGGCCATGCTTGATACACACCTTCATGAAAATAAGAATGCTACAGCAACGTGTGGTGAAGAAAGTAGCTGGTACCCAGTTATCAATTTAATTTTGCATGGGGTCTTAAAGACTTGTGTTCAAACAAGCAGCCATCCAAGTGGGAAGTCAGCAAAGTCCACAAAAGAAGCACATCCATTCGTGTGATCCAAAGATGATAAATACAATATTCAAGTATGGTGAAGAGATCAGAGCTAAAGATATGAATACCCAATTTGTAGAAGGGTATATGGAGGACAGAGGAAGCCCAAGACCCATCTGCAGAGTATGTCGGCAGAGTGAGCCGCTGGCAGATCTGTTCTAGGCAAATCAAGAGTTTCAAACAGCCTTGCTGTCAGGCAGAGACCATTGTAATCATGATCATGCAGGACAGAACTCAATGCTTGGACAGTTGCCTCCCCCTACTGACCCCCCCGCCCATGAACTGAGTTTGTACTGGACACAAGTATTTCTTGATCCATGACAGAAATGTCCTCCTTGCTCTTTTGAATGTTGATAGGAGTCTTTTCCTTCTTACACATAATTTGTGTCTTTATACTATTATGATTTCAATATGATTTTGTTTTTTATTGGGTTTCCTGTTGGGTTTCCCAGCTGTGAAGCACAGGAGAAATAAGAATAACTGGTGCCAGGATTATAGAGAATGTGGGGAACAACGGGGTGGATGATAAGAGGGTAAGGGAGGTTGAGGGCAAATTATGAAGGCTGGAGGGGAGAGGGAGCACTAGAACTGATTGTGATTGCACAGCTCATGTTAGAGGTGATCTATCCGATGGGGGGTGAGGGGTGCTCCACGAACGATGTGGTGGTCACTGTTCAATGAACCTTGATAGGCTAAATGATTGAATTGAATTATTGGAGTGTATGATAGGTAAATTATATGTCAATAAAACTGTTAAAAAAAGAAGCAAAAAAAAAATTCTGTTTAGGGCTGAGCCCTGGTGGCGTAGTGGTTGAGTGCGGGACTGTGGCCCACTGACTTGGTGGTTCAAATTCAGTAGCAGCTCTCCAGGAGCAAAGCTGGGCCTCCCACTCCCACCAGAGGGCAGTAATGCCCCCCCCAAATAAAAACAAAAAAAAATTCCGTTTATAGAAATGCGTGCTAGCTCACCTCAAATAAAATCTCTTTTTAAACAGCTTTAAAGAATTGAAATTTGATTTATGAGATTCTTAAATTCCATATATTTTTACCACATGATTTTTTTCCCTATTTTCAAAATGTACTGATTAAGACATTTCATTAATTGCTTAGAGTCTCCAAGTAAGCTGGCGAAAAAGAGAAAGGGGAAGCAGTGTGACTATAAATGAACAAGCTGCCATCCTTTGGGTTCGCAGTGACTCCGACAGTGAGTGAGGGGACGGTTGGTTTGCTCTTCCATCCAGTCCATTTCAGCTGGCAGAGAATCCCTGTGAGCAGAGCCAGACTGCCCCACAGGACTCGGAGCTGCTAGTGTGTCCTCGTCTGGGACTCTGGATCCACGCAGACCTTCCAGTTAGCGGTTGAGTGTGTTAAGCGTGTGCACCTCCCAGGGACTCCCAAGTCTGAATGAATGCTCCACAAATCCATAGCTTTGTGGGTTAGAAGGCTTAATTAGGCCATAGAGTGGAACTAGTCAGATATGAGTGGGACAAAAGAATGTTAGGGTCGTGAGGATAAATGAGATCAACTTTCCTGTTGTAGCTTTCAGAGAGATGCGCCTATTTGTAAGGAGATGGATTCTGCAGCCTCTTTCTGTGCTCTGGGTAGACTTGAGCAATGCTGTCCTAACTCTCTTCATTATACTGTGCAGTGGAAAATTTGTTTTGTTTTGTTGTTTTTTTTTTTAGTGGGGGGCATTACTGCCCTCAGGTGGTGGGAGTAGGAGGCCCAACCTTTGCTCCATGGAGCAGGAATCGAACCTCCATCCCAGTGGGCCGCAGTCCCGCGCACAACCACTACGCCACCGGGGCTCAGCCCGCAGTGGAAAATTTTAAAAGCAATGTTTTCTGTCTTCTCATTAGCTATAAGGCTAGCATATGTCCAGTACTAACCTCTGTGTATGCACATAGTTTTGAGTTATAAACTATCTCAGGGTTATAAAAGAGAATATTTAGAAGACCTTAACTTTGACATGAACTGTCACTTGTATTTTCTTTCCTAAAACAAACCAAGGTGATGCTTTCTCAATGTTCCATTTCTCTTGTATATAAACCATTCCCTTATATATATGTTTTCATTTTAATATATATTAAAATATATTTCATATATATATAGGTTTTCATTTTAATAGTTTTTATTAATTTCATCAAGAACTGCAAAATATTTTTGTGTTTTAAAAATTGTATTTCCAGGGCTGAGCCCTGGTGGCGTAAGTGGTTGAGTGCAGGACTGCGGCCCCCAGACTTGGCGGTTCAAATCCAGCGGCGGCTCTCAGGAGCAGCACTGAGTAGCACCCACGACCACCAGAGGCAGTGATGCCCACAAAAAAAAAATTATATTTCCAAAGAGAAGTTAATTTATTTTCCTGTACACTACCAGTAAGTCATCTATACTAACACTAATTATTTTTTAACACTAATTATTTTTAAATGCTTTTTTTATTGTGTCTCATTTTGAATTCCCTGGTGATGTGCCATTGTCTTAGAGAACGTTAGCTTATCTTAGTCTCTATGGAATTTATACTTCTATAGAAATTATTCAATTTATACTTCTGCCACCTAGTAAAATGATTGTGTAAAGCCCCTAATACTAATTGGTTGGATGTTGAGAATTTTGAAGGATGCTATCTTATTAGAATGAAATGGATGAATTTGCTGATTTTTTTTTACTTAACATTTGAAGGCATTTATGAAAGAGAAAAAAACACATTCAAGTTGGTTCTAAAATAGGAAGAAAAGTAATTGGTATATTCTTCAAGTCTTTCTTTTAAACAACAAAATATTAGAAAAATGTCCTATGCATATTCTTGCTTAATTTAGATTTTTAAACACGCAAACAAAAAATATCGCTGTATTATTAAATGATGATTTGGGTCTAGGAGAGTGTATAGGAGTTACTAAAATGAAACTCAATTTTTGATTGGAAACTACTTGGGACTTTGTAAGTTGTATTAATGCCAGGAAATAAGTTTTATCTCCTCTCTTCTTTAGGTAAGCTTCTGTTCTAACATAGAATCATTTCTTAATTTAGATTAAGAGACAGGGAGAGGGGGATTCATTCTCTGAGGTCAGTTTGTAGCCAGACCTAGCCTTTGAACTTATGGTTTTTTTGTCACTTGCTATATTAAGAAAATATATGCTAGCTATAAAATAGTATTTTGATATTAACAGTTACATCTTTAAAATAAATTGGATTTTATAAAAATATTTTGCCTCGTTATATTTAGTATAAATGTTTCACACACTCACAAGAAAAATCCTGACTAGTAGTTGTTAGATAATTGTTTTACACTTCTATGTTATGATGTGATTTTCATATGGAGTTCCTCACCAAAACCTTGAAAGATTTTTTTTGTTGATGAGAAAATTGAGTGATGAAGAAATCGGAGCCTCCACGTGTCTCTGGTCAGCGCCAGAGGTTTTGTCCCTCCTTTGTTTCTGTTAGTCCTGTCTTACTGCTGCAGCCACTGAGCTCTGTTTTGCAACAGCTGCTGTTTTATCTCTTACAGAGATATTCCAATGCCTTTAGTCAGCTCAGGAGTAGAGCATGGCAATTTGAGAGAGCTGGCATTTGCAAGAATGAAAGATCTTGGAATACAGGTAAGAATAAATATGGCTGTCTAAATTTAACTACTGTTCAAATTTAAGTAATTGAATCACCAAAAACTAGGGCTAGCACACGTACAATTTAAGGCATTCCTAATGGACAATGTGTTGAAATTAAGGCTAGAGTTTACAAAAGTTGCATTCAGTTTGGTCATTGAGCCCTTCTGCCGTATTGTACCAAAAAGATGTGCAGATTTGCCCACATGATGTCTGTTTTATTTCCAAGTCAGCTTGCCAACTATGTGCTCAACTCCTTTTGTAACCTTTTTTCTTTTGAAGTATTAGGTGTTCAATTCTTGACTCACTTGTTGGCATCTGGTCATAAAGGACCCTGTACAGCAGGGTAGAACTGCCCCTGTGAGTTTCTGAAATTGTTTACGGGAGGAAAAAGCCCCATCCTTTTCCCGAGGAGCTACTAGTGGTTTCGAACTGCCCACCTTGCCAATTGCAGCCTAACGTGTAGCCACCATTGTCACCAGGGTTCTTCTTTTTGCCTTCCAGCAATATTCAAAGTTTAAATTGTGTTAATAAATGCCTCCAGATCCCTTCTTTCTTTCCTTCCTTCCACAGTATTCTCTGTGAACAATAGCAAATTTGATGATTCTAATCATCTGCCACATATTGGTGAAGGTTGTATAAAAATTGGTTTTAGGTTTCTTACACACACACACACACACACACACACACAATTTTTAATTATCCTTTCCATTACAGTTAGTTATGTCTTCTGGGTAAAACTATTTTCTTAATTTATGGTTTGTGTGCTTTACCTCTAAGATTATATTATAGATTGGTCTCTTTTGCTTCCTAAATTTATTTCAACAGTCCAGAACATTGTACTGCTTCAAACATTTTTCTCTATTCTCAAATATATTAAAAATACCTTCTGTTTGAAATTCAGTTCATTTATCTCAAGGTAAATTATGTTAAACTTAACTTTGAGCCCCAGGCTTACTAGAGAAGCTTAAATAAAAAGTGAATTACTCTTCTTTTGACAGTGTCGAGATATCAGAACCAGAGAAGTTGGCATTCAAGAAATTCATAACAAAGTACGACCATACCAGGTAAGTTTCTTTATTTTATAGAGTTTAGAGCGTCCTCCAATCTTTGCCATAGATGTATAACTTATCATATCTTAGCAGTAGAACAGAACTGTAGAAGTTAATGCATAAACTGAGAGCAATGGGTAATTTGCAGATCAGATAGAAAAATCAAAGCAGAAAAGCCAAATGTAAGGGGCAGGGAGTGAATTCTAGGAGTACCAGGTTAGGAAAATGACATCTGAACTCATTCTATACCAACTCTGTTCAATAGAGTTTTATGCCAAGCTGGTAATTCACACTGTCCCATAATGTAGCAACTAGCCACATGTGACTTATTAAGAATTTGAAATGAGCCTAATACTGGAAAAAGGGCATATTTTTCATTTCACGTTATTTCATTTCAATTCATTCAAATGTAAATAGCTACATGTTGTGTTACAGTGACTTTCTCAGACCTTCGAGCAAAGCATGGCACTGCCTGCTTCTCTTTAGTGTGTAACTGTTCACCAACTGCCGATTGGTAGTTCTCTGATGTATTATCCAGCTCCTATCAAGTTGGACTCCATAAAAATTATGCCTCTTATCCTATGGCATTCACTGTACAAAGAAGCTTTAAAAATTTTGATATAATTGGGGGCTGAGCCCCGGTGGCGTAGTGGTTGTGCGCGGGACTGCGGCCCACTGGGATGGAGGTTCAATTCCGGCTCCCAGGAGCAAAGGCTGGGCCTCCTACTCCCACCACCTGAGGGCAGTGATGCCTAAAAAAAAAAAAAAAAAAATTTTGATATAATTGCTGTACAAGGGGACCTCAACTGGTTCATTGGAAAACTCAATTAAAAAAAATATAGGATTTCCCCCAAACTCTTTTAGCCCCCTCTGTCTAAAATGAATTGACTCTCTTAGATATGTATTGTGTCAATGTGCAAACATTTTTGAGGGTTTAATTCTTCCTGATTGTGAAAGGCTAATATAGAAGGCGTCAGCACTGACACTTCCGTACACCGAATAAATTGCTATTTAATTGACATTTTTCTCACTTAAAATGTGCATTAGTCTAGATAGACTTGAGAAATAAATCCACGGAAACTCATGTATAAGAAAGCATTCCTGCGGTATGGACAACAGAGAACTGGGTAAAGGGTAAAGTGACCTGCTTTTTAACAATTTAATAATGTCCCACGGCATTTTAAAATTAAAATAAATATATTGCAATACTGTTTTTTGTGTTTTATGAAAATTTTGGTTGCTCCATATAGACCAAATTTTTAATCAAGAATCCCCCATCCTCACCCCGGTCAATGGGGTCCCCCTTAAAATTCTATTCACTTTAGTGAAGGGACACATCGGACAGTGGACGATATGACAAAATAATGATAATTTGTAAATTATTAAGGGTTCATGAGAAACGGGAGGTGGGGAGGGAGGGAAAATATGAGGAGCTGATACCAAGGGCCTAAATAAAAGGAGAATGTTTCGAGAATGATGATGGAAACAAATGTACTAACGTGGTTTGTGTACAATAGATGTATGTATTGATCATGGTAAGAGTTGTATGAGCCCCCAATAAAGTGATTTAAAAATTTTTTTTAAACCCAACTTCATACCCTCCCCCAAAAAAGCATCTCAACCCAGTCCATTCCAAGCCCTTAAGTCTGACATGAGCCCATATGTCCAACATCTATCTATAAAGCCCTCCTCAATCTCATGAAACACATAATGACACTAACTGCAGGAGGAAAGCCGAATCAATAAGTATGTAAACATCTCAGAGCTGGGAGTGGTCTCCAGCACGCAGGGTTGCATCAGGTAGGTCCCTGTGGCTTCTCTTCAGGGATGTCTCCCAGGAAGTGAGCCTTGTCAGCTGAAAAAGGGACCCAGCTAAAGCAGACGCACCCTGGTCCAACCATCAGAAAGCAAGACAATGGAAAAGCGAGGTTTGCTTGCCGAGCCATTTCTCTCTCCCCCTTCAATTGAACTGCCCTTTAATTAATCCCACATGTGTTCACTGGCCAGGTTGGCACAATAATCCTATCACAGAATGTTCTGTAGGAAAAAATAGATCCAAATACAGTTAATAATTTTGACAAATTCTTGTGAAATTATGTAGCTGATTATGTGTCTTGTCCAATTATGTAGCCAACCTTAGGTTGGGAAGGAATATACAGGTTGATCCGAATTATTCACTCACTGAGTGAATGTACTCTGTTCATTTACTGGGTGTGTCTTAGGCAGCCATGTGTGTCATTATATCTTGTGTACATATATGCAAAATTCAAGGGCTCCTTACACAATACACTGGCCATAGTTTATATAGATTACCACTGCAACAGCTACACTCTAGTAACTGAATTGTCTCTTTTTATCCTATAACGAGGCATAATGATTTTAAATGCATATTTAAAAAACAAACTCTTAGCACATTGGCCGTCAAGTTGATACTGACCCCTAGCAAGCCTAGACGACAAAGACAAACTGCCCTTGTGTGGGTTTCCTGAGACTATCCATCTTACAGAAGTCAAAGGTCTCATCTTTCCTGTGGAGCAGCTGGTGGTTTAGAACTCCTGACCTTGTGATCAGCAGCACAATACCATGGTGATGCTGTCACGGGAGCACGGGACTGCTAACCACAAGATCATGGTTCAAACCTCCCCACCCCCCAAAGCCATTCCAAGAAAGATGAGGTTGTTTACTCCCATAAAGACTTAAAGCCTCAGAAATCCTCTGTAGCGGTTGCCATGAATCAGTATTATCTCCATGTGAATAGATTTTGTTTGGCTTTTGAAATTTAGGTTGCCATACTTTCTTAACTCCCACTAAAGAACAAATCACCAAGATTGCTTTTTTCCTCTCCTGACTGTAAGTTTCAGTAGAGAAGGTGGGCAAGGAAGTGCTCCCAGGGGCTTTACATGTGACGTCATTGGAAATTGTGCCATAGAAATGGTTCATCAAGGGTCGAAGATTTAAGTGCAGGGGAGCAGGCACTAAGTGGCATCTCCGAGAGACTAAAGCTAATGGATTCCAAACCTTGGTCAATTATAAAATTGCTTTCCTTTTATAATGGTCCTTGAAAAAAACATCAATTCTTATTTAATAGTGATATTTGGAATTAGGTAAGTAAAAAAAGTATAATTCATGGTTACTCACTCGTTATCCCCAACTATGACTATTAAGCCAAATAGATACTTGTGTATAGTTATAAAAAGCTTTTCCTCTAATTTTTGAAAACCACTTTTTGTGGCATTTTTATTGAACAGGTTGAATTAGTAAGGAGAGATTATGTCGCCAATGCCGGTTGGGAAACGTTCTTGTCATATGAAGACCCAGATCAAGATATTCTGATCGGCCTCCTCCGATTGCGAAAGTGTTCAGAGGGAACTTTCCGTTTTGAATTGGGTGGAGGTGTTTCCTTGGTCCGAGAACTGCATGTGTATGGAAGTGTAGTTCCTGTGCACAGTCGGGATCCTACAAAATTTCAGCATCAGGTATGCTGTCTAACATTTCTGACTTATAATTAAGAAATTGGTTAAAGTAGGCCAAGAGAGAAATTATAGGGATCAAAAGTAGAGAAGGAGGAAGGAAATACAAGAACAGAGGGTGCCATTGTTTGGATGTTCAGAGATGTCAAATTGCACACTTTGGGAGAATAAGGGAGGAGAGAGCGGGGGACAAACTGAAGCTCAGTCAAATAGAACATAAGAGGAGGTGGAGCCAGATGAAATTGTGTTTTGGGGGAGTCAAGAATGGTCCAATATTGGTGAGTTCAGATAGTTCCACATATTATGGGATCAAGTGGAGGGATGATGCAGACACACATAAAATATGAAAGCACTTCTTAATGATAGACTTTGTTGTATATCATGGAATCTTGTGCCACGCACCCTCACCCCTAGCAACCAGAATGAATAACAACTGTTTTAGAAGTTTCAAGAATGAGTGGTTTAAAACCAACTGGAGAAAGCCCCCAAATTGGTGTTTTAAACATCTTGCCTGGTTTCAAAACCCTATTAGAAATTACAGGGCTGGTTCTCAGGAAAGATTAGATGCCTGAGGTTTCCATCACCTGGTTATTGTCTAGAGATTCTAAAAACAGACCGAAGTTGAAATTACCCCCTTGTGACTAGATTACATTATCTACACAGAGGTTTTTGGTAGCTTTCTTGCAAATTTCTATCTTTTAGTCTGCTTTGGGCATAATATCATAGAATAGTTTCTCTTTCCTTGCCCCCATAAATGAGTGTTTATCATTCTTATTTTAACAGATTTCAAAAACCTCTAAATTATAGCTGCTTTCTTGTTTTATACCCCACCTTTTCTCTTTTAAATATACTACACAATAGCACTATTATCAGGATGTAAAATCGGTTTTTTTTCATGTTTTCTACATTCTTTTCCCTGACCAAATATGCTCAAATCAAATTATTATTAAACTGTAATCAGTCAAGGATATATGTTATAGTGTATTTTTAAAAACCACTTTTAAAAGTTTAAAATGTGTTTGGAAGCTATTTGAATGCCTTATTTGAATTATGGGTCCCCCTTAATGGGATGTGTGAGGGGAGGAGAGGAACAAATTGAGGCTTAGTCAAATGGAACATAATAGTAGGTAGAACCATATGAAATTGCAGTTTTTGAGAGGCAGGAAGGGCCTAATATTGGCAATTTTATATGCTTCAGCCTATTATGGGATCAAATGAAGTGACGATGTGATTCCTGTCTGACACCCCCCCACCCCCTTCCCATTGCTCCTTATAGGGATTTGGCATGTTGCTGATGGAGGAAGCAGAAAGAATAGCTAAAGAAGAACATGGATCTGGGAAAATAGCTGTCATTTCAGGTAATTAGGGAAGGGAAAGTTTATGATTCATTCACATTTATAAGTTGCTGCTATAGGTGAAACTACCTCTGTCTTCTCTTGCCCTATTTATGATTATAGCATTCAAAACTGGCAGAGCTGAATCGTGAAGAACTTATGCTTAGAAAATTTGTGCAAGCAATTTGGAACAAAACTTTCAGAAACACTCCGCCTCTGAGAGTAACAAGACAGCTTATCCTCAGACATGTAATCTGTGTCTTGTCTTCCGCTGTCTGTCATACTAGTCTTGGTCAGTTTGTCTTGAGCATTGTGCCTAATTCCTCTGTTTGAGAGAATGGAAGTTAGTACTATGAATCAATTAAAGGGGTCCATTAGAGTTTCACTATAACTGATACCTCTGTGGCCAACACAAGATGATAAAACAGTTTTTGTTCAGCTAGCGTGTTCAGTGGCTTTGCCCCCGCTGAGCAACTTTCTCCTATTTGGAAACGTCTCCAGTCCTCACCTCAGACATCAGATAATTGAGGGAATGGTCGTGAAAAGGGAATTCTCTTACAAGTGGAGCAAGAAAGTGTGTGTGTGTGTGTGTGTGTGTGTGTGTACATACTTTAATTCCTGTTCTTTAGTACTATAACCACATAAATGGTTTTATTCCCAGTAGAAGCTTGCATAATGAAAGTCCTGACCAAACTTTATTATTTACATATTTTCTGCCAGTCTATTGAAGCCATCAGACTATACTGTGTTCCTGAAGGCTAACCTATACTTTCTAAGAAAACAATCTTTTCTGGAAATGAAAATTAGAATGAGTTTTCATGCTTTTTTTTTTTTAATAGAAAAGCCAATATGTTGTTACAGACCAATCAATCAATGCCTAGGTTTTACTGATTATGATTATGAAAAGGTAACAATTCTAGCTCACTTAATCATGTCATGTGATTATAGGCTTGGGCATTATCTACACAGATGAATAAAGCATTTTTAACACGGCTAACTTTATATGCGTCTTTCCACGGGCTCTTTAATCCCGATAACAAAAGATAACTCACGAGGCTTGCCTGAGTTGGTACTGGCGCCTGTAACAAAAATCATTCGCCTCTCAGCTGTTTGGCCTATGTTGACCAGAAGTACTGGAAATTGGCCAGCACGACTGAGAGTTACGTTGCACCTACATCTCTGTAGGAGCATTCTGTCACGCTCTTTTAGTCAAAGCACTGGGCATGTTTTCCATGTACCAAAGCCAGTTGCCATCGACTTTCTTCTTACTCACGGCAACCCTGTGTGTTTTAGAGTAGAACTGCAAATCGGATGTTGAGTGACTGTGACCTTTATGATGGCAGTGGATTTGTTTGCATATGGTGACCTTTGAAAGTAAATGGCAAGGCCTTCCTTTCAAGATGCTTCTGGATGGTTCGAACCACCAATCTTTCAGTTAGTAACCATGCATTCTAATGTTTGCATCACCCAGAGACTCCATGTTTGATACACTGATTAGCAAACTTAAATGTGCTTAAAACTCACCGAGGGGGGGGGGAAAAAAACTCACCTAGAGATCTTGTTAAAATGAAAATTCTGCTGCATTAGGTCTGCATTTCTACAAGTGCCAGATCATACCCAAGGCTGCTCATCTAAATATTCACGTATGGGAAATGGTTTCATGTTTAGGGTTTTTTCCCCCTCCTAAAGAGAATTAAAATGAAAGCACACATCTCTGTACTGCACATCAAATTTTTGTGTTCTCTTCCAAAGTCCGTTTTCGCTTCCAAATCATTAAGGTAATGATACCTCTCTCTTAATTCTGGCAGAGACTTCGCTACCATGGTCTAATACGCAATCAAGTGAGTGACTGGTGTCTGTGGCAACCTACTCAGCTGTGACACTGCGTGGGCGGCGTCAGTATTCTCTCACGGCTCTCGATATGACTCCATGGGCCTTGATGTCATCAATCTCTCTGTAGAAACGTTGCGTGCAGAGCAGGCCTCTGACTTGCCCGAGGTCACACCCAGTTGCTCAGAGCTTCAGTTTCTGCTTCTTTGATATGCAGGGTGGGTGCTTTCTAAGTGGAAATCAGCATCTGTTCTCTCTCTCACTTTTCATCATAATCTAAGTAACAGCCCAATTTCACATCATCTCCTTGTAGAATTACTTTTTTAAAGTAATAGGCAAGAGGCTTATTCAAAGTAAAAAGAAAGCACTCTTCTCTCAGGTGGGACAATGTGTAGACTAGGTGTCTATTAAGGGGATTCTTTTGACTAGAGGGTTTCCATAGGATGAACATCAAGTGCTTTCTCAGAACTGAAATGAGTTCTGAGGAAGAAAGGAAGCGCTACTCCCTGTCCCTCTTGCATATGAAGCCCCATGATTGCTCTCTATAGGGGAAACCACCAGAGCCTTACATGTTCTGTTTGACTCAAGTTCTGGGCACCTTTCAAATGAGAAAAGCAAGAATATACAAAGTTCCCAATAGAACATTTGCTTTGTAAAGCATTCCTCTAATTTAGCTACCTATGACTGAGCTACTTATGTTTCTGAATCAGACACTTGAATCAGAACTTTCAAGAACAGGTTTTATTATTATTATTATGGTTATTATGGCTTTTTTGGATATTTCTTCTTCCCATTTTGTTCATCATAACCTGGGTCTTCCTAATTTAAAAGTTGGTGAGGTATTTTTGTAAAAACATAATAAAAACCAACTATTTTCCATAGGTTTTTCTTTGCAATGAAAACTTTTTATGATAATACTGGTGTGTGCATGCAGCACTTCATTCCTATGCTTCAGTAGATGTGGTGAATACGAAACACCCCCGGTGAGGGGGCATTTGGCCAGGATTCCATTTCTCTCTCTCTCTCTCTCTCTCTCTCTCTCTCTCAGCTCAGCTCATTTTACTTGATGCTCACAGACCTTCATGCCATACTTAAAACCAAATCAGTTAAACGATCCTTAACAGACTAGGGTTCTACCCCTTAGTATCTTAATTCCTTTTAGTTCTTGTCATGACAGATTGTATTTTACTACATTTCAAATGCCATTCTTTTCTGATACCCTCTTAGTCAATCCTTTCATTGGTCACTGTCTTCCTGTAGATTGAGTAGTTGATAATGAAAACGATAAAGTTTTTAATAAATATATAGCTAGCTCCATCTGAGGTTTGTAGATGCCTATTAATTAATGCTAGTCATAATAATAATATACAATTGATCAAGGGTTCACCATGGTGGGTGGTGAGGAAGCGAGGGGTAAAAAGAGAAGCTTATGCTGAGGGCTCAAGTAGAAAACGTTTTTTAAATGACAATGGCAAGATATGTACAAATATACTTGATACTATTGATGTATGGGATGTTATAAGAGCTATGAGCCCTCAATAAAATGACTTCTAAAAAATAAAAAAATTAAAATTAACTTTAGTGACAGCTGATTATATATACTGTGTAGTGTAAATGTCTCTCCCACCCCACCCCTTTCCCCTGACCTTGCTCTTGATTTATAGGTCTATCTTTGTTCTGGCTTTGGACACCTTTGTGTAAGTCATACATCCTGATGTCCACATATTCTCCCCTAACAGAACTAGTAGTCTGTGTCAGGGAAAGACAGGATCATTTATCATTTTGGTTACTATGACTGCAAGGCAAATGCATTAGTATTAATTTATTTTAGTTCTTTTCCAGCACATTATGACTTCCCTTCATCTGCTTATAATCTTCCAATGCTATTGGGATTTATAATAAAAGATTACCAGTATGTTTTGCATATAGAAGGTATTGTATATTTTATAGCTGATAGATCTTTTTTAAAAGTCTGCCCTTACATCTATTCCCAAAGACCAGGCAGCTGGTACTAAAACCGATACTTCTGTATACCAGCATTTGTTATTCACAATAGCCAACAGTGGAAATAGCTTACATACCTATCAGTATATGAATCAACAAAATGTGGCATCTATTATATAGCTATAAAAATGGAATATTATTGAAATACAATGGACTACTACTCAGCTATAAAGAGAGAAAGTTCTGGTGTAGACTACAACACGGATGAGCCTTGAAAAAATTACGCCGAAGGAAAGCAGTCAAATACAAAAGGGTAAGTATATGTTATCCCACTTATATGAAATGATAGGAACAGACAACTGCACAGAGACAAAGCTGATTGGTGGCTAACAATCCCTGGAAAGGGACATCACGTGTGGTAAAGTGTAGGGTCCATGAAAAAGAGGAATTCTATCAATGGAGGGCGATTGATACCGGGGCTGCAACAATGGGAGGATCAGACACGACGATTCATTGTGGGGGCAGTGCAGAACCAGGCCGTGTGTCCATCTGTCGTGCACAAAGTCACTGTGACTCAGAACTGAATGACAACACCTAACAGCAGACAGGGACTGAGGAGAAGGGGGAGAGCACTGAGTGTCTGCTGAGGGCATGGGAAACTTGGAGAAGTGGACGATGGTGATGATAGCCCAACACAAGAATCCGTGTCTCCGAAACGGCCTCGTAAAAAGAGTGGACATGAACTTTTGTTGTCTCTTACTTTCATCAGTTTGTTTCAAAGACTGCTTTTACGTGATATGAGAAAGCTGATGACGTGTTTATCAGACAAAATTAAGTCGTTTCTCAGAAAGGCAGGCTTTTAAGTATTCACTTCTATTTTTTTTTCAAAGTAGGAATAATCGACTTAGTAAGAAAACTGTATTTTATAGGTTTCAGCACTGATATCTAATGTGAAAATAAAGCAAAGCAAAAACAAAACATTTAGCGTGGTCAACATCGAAGTAGATATGCATTATCTTCTATGAGCAAGGACCAGGCTGAAAGGAAGAGAAAGGGATGCGACATACTGTCCAGGCATTTGGGAAACAGCCGCACTGGGCTGAGCAGTAGCCGGGAAGGAAGAGGAGATCTCCCGCCCCGGTGGCAGTTACATAATCTCCGGTCAACTTTCGAAGGAGTGGAATCTAGCCTGTCAATCAGGTCGCTGCTTGATGACCTCATTGGAGCAATGTTATTGCTATTACATGCAAGTGTGTGACTTTTTTTCCTGAGGCTCATTCAACAACCACTGCAGCAATATGTGGACAGGAAACTGCCAGAGATCGTGGTGGGATTGGGAAGAGAAGAGAAAGTGGAGCAAGGGATATCATTGCTGATGCAATAAAATGGATCTTGACTCAAAGCTGAGAAAACCAGAAAGATGAGTCCTTGTGTTTTGCTGACTATGCCAAGGCATTTGTGCGTATCATAACTGTGAGTAGCCTTGAGAAGAATGGGACTTCCAGAACACTTCATGGTGCTCAAATGGAATCTGTACATGGCTCAAGAGACAGTTCATGGGAAGGGAGCGAGGGAATGCTACATGGTTTAAAATCAGGAAAGGTGTGCATCAGGGATATATCCTTTCACCATACTTATTCAATCTGTGCGCTGAGCAAATCGAGAAGCCGGCTTAAAAGAAGAATGCAGCATCAGGACTGGAGCTGTATCAACCAGCAGTAGGCAGACGATATATAACCTTGCTCAGTAAAAGTGAGTACTGATGAAGATCAATTGCAGCCTTCAGTATGGAATACAACTCAATGGAAAGAAAATCAAAATCCCCATAACCAGATGTCACAGTAAATGGAGAAAAATCGAAAATTTCCTCTTGGTTGGATCCACAATTCATTCTCAAGGCAGCAACACTCAAGAGACCAAAGGACACACTACATTGGGTAAATATGCCGCACAAGACCTCTTTAAAGCATTGAAATGCAAGAATATTACTCTGAGGACTAAATGAGGCCCTACCCAAGTCATGGTATTTTCAGTCACTTCATGCATGTGGAAAATTGACATTGCATGAGGAAGACAGAAGAAGAATCAGTTCATTTGAGTAACGGTGCTGCAGAAGAAGATTGAAAGTACCACAGACTGCCAAAAGAACAAATAGATCTCTCTTGGAAGAAGCACTGCCAGATTGCTCCTTGGAGGTACAGCTAGCGAGACATCAGCTCATGTACTTCAGAAATGGTACCAAGAGAGACTTGTCCCCAGAAAAGGACATCGTGCTCTGTAAAACAGCAAAAAAGAAGAAGTCCCTGGACAGGATGGATTGCCAGAGTGGCTGGAACCATCAGCTCAAACCTGTGAACTACTGGATGGCGTGGGACTGCATAGGCTTGCCATGGGTTGGAACAGACTCAGTAGCACCGAACAGCAGCGTATAACAATGGATGGGTTGCACAATGCTATAGGAATAACAGATTTTTTTTCAGTGACTTGTAGGTAGGAAGTAACAGTTAATTGCTTCCAAATTTTTTTTTTGCTTCTAAATTTTTAAATAATTGATTTGCCCTCATTAAGTACTATAATGTCATTCACCAATTTACCCACAGATCTTCTATCAATCCCCATCTGTTTAAGATTAAAAGATTTTTTTTTACTTAAAAGTCAAGATTTCTATCTAGTTGGTTAATATGTATCCTTTCTTTTTAAAAGAAAGCCAAACAAAAATAAAAATAAATAAAAGGAAGCCATTTTTTACTCTTCCTTCTTAATTGTATAAATGCAACGGATTATCCTTTAAGCCTAACCACAGCATTTGAAATGCCATCACTAATAATCACCATGGAAACTAGAAATCTCTGATGTCACAGCTGTTCATATCACTTCCAGAAGGGCAAATAGTTGTTGATGTCCACTATTTAAAAACCATTTAATACCCGAGCAGAATGATGTATTTTTTCCCCCATTTCTGCTTTGGCGGTTTTGGCTAGGTATCAGATCCAATCATGTTAGTGTTTCTGTTTGCCAAGCTAATTTCTATGCAGTAAGACAAACTGCTATTCCCCAAGCTCCCCTATAACCTTCGTCATAAGCAGTATTCTATTTGTGTTCTTTCAAGTAGAAAATTAATATGGCCATTGGCCAAGAATTGTACGAGGCTGATAGATCACACAATGATGGTGAGAAATGAGGAAAACGTCTGAATGGTTGATGGCAAAAATCACTGAACTCCGAGACTGTTAGCCATTTCTTCTAACCCTGTTAAAAAGCCAGAGGTGGGGAGGGAAAGAAGAGCTTAAATTCACGATGAGTCAACAAGTCACCCTGGCGCTGAGGTTATTTATTCTTCATCATACCCTCTAGTTTTGTGACTCCCTAAAGCCACACTAAGGGCTCCTGGTGGTGCCCTGTATTGACCAGTGGGCAGATCACTGCAGGGTTGGGGGCTCACGCCCACCCCATGAGTCACCCGATCCTCTCGAGAGTTACAGGAGGGCACCCCATGGGCAGTTGTACCCCGTCCTTTCTTGTCTCTGAGTCAGAAGCGTTGAAGGCAGTGGGTTTGCTTGGGTGAAATGGGCTGCTAACCAGGTCAGCAGTGAAAACCATTCCTTCTAAAGGTGAAAGACCCCGCTTGCTGCTCCCATACAATGTTAAGAGTCTTAGAAACCCACCAGGGCTTGTTCTACTCTGTGCGATGTTCGACTTGAGGACAGTAAGTTCGAACTTGAGGGCAGCGAGTTCGGCTTATTTTTGTCACAGTCTACAATAGTCTTTAAAAAAAAAAAAATCAACGTCCCTATTCCTGACGTAACCTAGTCTGGCTTCTAGGACTGAAAATAATGGTCTTGTGCCGAAAGCGCAGACGCACCTGTGAGCGGCAGTAACAAACAGACTGACCTCCTCACGGTTGAGGAGGCTGGACGTGCAGAGTCAGGCCACCAGGTCTAGAGAAAGGCTTCCCTATTGGGCCCTGGGGGGAGGTCTGTGTCTCCCCTGTGCCTGTTTCTCGAGTTAAACTTCGAAATGGTAACTCCAAATGGTCAGTTCCCATCCACTGCCTGGGGAAAAAGGAGGCTGCCTGCTCGCTTGCGTGCAGATTGACAGAGACCGAGAGGGTGCCTGTGTGCCAGACCCAACTCCATGGCCACGTGTTTCTGTGATTTCTATTCAGCGTCACCTCATCGTCCCCCAACGGTGTTTCTTTTCTTAATTGCTTAATCTTACCCACCACTAAGGCCGAGATTTGTAACAGATATTTGGCAGGGAGACATACTTTAATATGTTACAGATTTACAGAAAACAGCAGTTGTTTAGTTAAACTACAAATGACTGAGATATACACACAGGGCCCAACTTCCACTTTACTCCAAGCTGCTGCATGAGGGGGTTACATAGGTCTCTGGGAAGTCTCCATTGTCCCCCGAACTTTTTGGCACTCTCTTGCACAGCCCTCAAGTTGAGTGGAAGGTGTTTCATTCTTTCGGGTTAGAGAGGAGGGTGCATTCGTAACTAGGTCTGCCTGGTGTGGACCCATAAACCTTCCCAAGATACATAGAAAACTCTTTCTCATTTTGACCTATTTGCTATCTGCACGCGGGGAAATCTGCCAAATGCCAACCGGTGAGCTCTATGTGTGCCTGTCAATATAGGAATTCTTCAGGGGAAACGGACAAAATGTTGGTAGTGCTTTCACTGTATCTCCATCTCTATGATTTTTCTGTTTTGATAGACTATCCCCTAAGGGTCTCCAAATTCAAAGCCTATCATCTGAGTTCTGAACGTGCATTCTCATAGTCATCATTCTTGTTTCTTTTGTTGGTGCCTGCTCCAACAGGAGTTTTGTTTGTTTACTACTACCATCCTTGTTTTGAAAAAAAAATATTTACAATGCAATGCATTACTTTGCTATAAGCACTTTCTTCAGTTTAGCATCATTCTTAATCAGACCAGCCTTGAGGGCAGAAGATGCGACTTTGTTAGATGACAAATTAGTTAGATGCTTGCCAATTGGTGTCTATATTGCAATTGGATGGTGGAGATATTACTGCCCGGTTCCTCCAGAATCTTTTCCGTGACGTGGCATTTGTCATTTGTCGATGAATCAGGTAGCAGCTGTTAGGTAGGGTGTTGTGTATCCGACGCATTGAATCCCTCCCTCACTTGGCATGTCATGATTATGTTGACTCATACACCATTTCCCCCCTAATATCCCTGCATGGGCCACTTGTGAATGTTCATTGTTTGCATCTTCTGGGCTGGTGACACTGGTCTGTAGCTAATCGGTGCCCTTGAGGATCAGCACTTGGCAGGCAGACGTCCTTGCTCTTTCCAGGTCCGTGGCTGGCCTCCTTGTTTCAGGAATGCACACTTCATCGTAAATGACAGCCTGGCTGATGCTGACAGACCAGACACTTGCAGACTTTTCCCCCACATCTGCTCTTCTTAGTTTGTGATCATGAGGGGTGAGGGTTGTATGCTTCTACTGAGGAGGAGGACCTGGGGGATCATGTGGTTTCTAATAATATTCCTGAGACATCCGGTGACTTTGACATGAATACTGCCTTTTTTGTAAAGCTGGACCTTCTTCCCGTGTAAGGAGACCTCTCCAAAAAGCATTGTGTCCTTTGCAATATCGGCTGTCTGTCAGAAAGGGAAATTAGTTGCAGTTTTAACTCAACAGTGCCACAACTCTTAAGATCAGTTATGTTTCTCTCAACATGGCTTTCATTCATTCCATTGGATCAGGCTTTTTTTTAGTTTAGATCTGTTTAGTGCAGAGCTGGCAAGACTTTTCTACTTTAGTGCACAGATATTAGTCAATATTGCTGGAAAATATGGTTGCTGCCTTCTCTGCAAGTACCTGGGATGTTTTCAGTGTCTCCTGGTTTTATTTTGCTGTGAGGTGCCACCAAGTCCGTTCCAACACGCAGCGATGCTGCATCAGGCAGAAGAAAATGCTGCCAGGTCTGCACCATCTTACCATTGTTATCTTTGAGCCCGGTGTCACAGCCTCTGTGTCAGTCCATCTTGTCAAAGGCCTTCCTCTCTACTTTACCAACCATGATGGCCTTCTCCAGAGACTAGTCCTTCCTGATAACAGTGTCTGAAGTGTAGGAGACAAAGGGTCACCATCCTTGCTTCTAAAGAACATTCTGACTGTGCTTCTAAGACAGACTGGACTTCTGCCAGCCCAGGCTATATTCAGTATTCTTCACCAGCACCATCATCGAAAGGCATCAGTACTTGAGTGCTCCTTCTTCATTGTCCAGCTTTGCCGTGCATAAGGGGCAAGCAGAAAGACCATGGCTAGGTTCAGGAGCACCTTCGTCTTGGTTTTTTTTTTTTAGGCACCACTGCCCTGGTGGTTGGAGTAGGAGGTCCAGCCTTTGCTCCTGTGAGCGGGAATTGAACCCCCGTCCCAGTGGGCCGCAGTCCCGCGCACAACCACTACGCCACCGGGGCTCAGCCCTCGTCTTGGTTTTATAGAAACTTTTAATTGAACAATTTCTGTTTCCAACAGGATATATACAGGGAAATCCTTACTCTTCACTTAACATAGGTTAAGCTAAGCTGCTGTCTTTTCCATCAGCAGCAAACATTTTCAAGATGGTAACTAGCAGAGTTGGATTTTAGGCTATGACTGTGTGATAGAAGTTCTTTATGCACCTTGGCAGATTCTGCATCCCAAAGCAGCCTCTTGTCCAGTGTGTTCACTTTTATGAATGAATCACTGGTTTGTGAACTACTAACCCAAGAGCTCCAAGTCTGTACCTTATGTGGTCTACAGCAATGGTTCTGAACCCATGGGTCGAGACCCTTTCCCAGGAGTCACCTGATTCATAACAGTAGCAAAATTATAGTTATGGAGTAATAATGAAACTAATTTGTTAGTCGGGAGTCAACACAACATGAGGAACTATATGAAAGGGCCACAGCATTACGAAGGTTGAGAACCACTAGTCTATGGCCTCTTGCTTCTAAGCCTACTAATGAATGATTGTCTTGGTTATTTATTCACGTGGAGTATACTGCAATAAAAGTTAGTGACTTAAAACAACCTTTTGACTTACTCAATGATTCTGCAGGTCAGCAATGCAGCAGAGTCAACAGGGGATGACTCCTTTCTGCTTCTTGATTTCAGGGGCTCAACTGGGTGGTGACTTGCCTGGGATGGCTTGATTGAGGGAACGGAGTGTTCAGGGAGGCTGTGGGCAGGAGCACCGTGCTGCCTCACCCCAGGCTTGGGTTTCTCGGAGCCTGATGTCTGGATTCAAAGAGGAAGGTCATGAAAGCCACCATCCTTGGAAGGTCTGGGTTTAATTGTCCCAGCACCGCAGTCTCAGTACTAGTTTCTGTGCGATGTAACAGATGTCTCCAAAGTTTAGCAGCTGAAAGTGCAAAGATTAACTACTGTATTAGCTGAGTCTGTCAGCACATTTTCAATGCCATTTTTGTGGTAAAATTAAGTGCCTCGGCTGATATTCGGGTCGGCTTATTCTCAAGTATATACATTAATTCCATTTCAGTGCTTCAGGACTCTGGGAGTGGCTTGGCTGGGGATCTCTAAAGTCTCTCACATGATTCCAGGCCTCTCGAGATTCCATGGAGCGGAAGGACCCATTTCCCCCCATCCACCTCCACCTCCCCCGGCTCTGGCAGGCCCCAGTTCCTTCCAGCTGCTGGACAGAAGCTGAAGCTCCTGGCCTGCAGTGTGAGCCTCTCCAGAGGGCTGGTCACTCCCCTTGTGGCAGGTTGCTTTTCCCAGGGGGAGGGATGTGAGGGATGTGAGAGAGGACACCTTCAAGATGGAAGCTAGACCCACTTTATAACTTCATCTCAGAAATGATAACCCATTGCTTTTGCCATTTTTCATTTATTAAAAGAGAGTCATTAAGACCCTTAAACAGAAAGGAGTATACAAGGCTGTGAATTGCTGGAACCAATGAAGTTTGCAATCCAATGAAGGCTGCCTTCTATAGCGTGACTTCTGCCATATTCTATTAAAGAAGTCATTGCTCCTGCCCAGATTTAAGGTGGGATGAAATAACTTTTCAAAGGGAGAGAGGGGATTTGATGGCAGCCTAACATTTCATTGCCTATAATTCATGAGCACTCAGCCTCTTTGCACAGGAAACTTGATTTTGTCTTCTTTTAGAATGTCTTTGCTTGGGCATGTGTAGACTCAGTTTTGTCCACACTCTAGCATCAGCCCTTCCCATAGGCAACCATGACAGCACATTTACACTCGCATCACTTTGAGCAATGCGTGGCAGAAGCATCTATGTCTGCTCTTTCTGTCCACCATCACTCTTCCCTGAGGACATTCTTCTGTGTCTCCATATCCTTTGTCTGAAGCTTTAGGTGCATGGTGTTCGCCATTGAGATCTTCCTTATAGGTTATGGAATGCTAGGTTAGACAGGGATCTTTAGAAGACCTGGTTTTCCAGGACACTTAGGATTTTATATATATTTATATAGATAGATATACAACATATGAAATAAATAGCTCATTAGTCTATAGAATAGTTTATAGAATAGAGACAGCTAATGCATTGGCAGTCCTTCAAGTCTTGAGAGTCACTGGGTGCAAGTCAAGGAAGCAGACAGCTGAGTCCTCTGTAGAGGAATTCAGGCAGTCTGGCCACAGGCAGCAAGCAGCAAGGCAGGTCATCAACAGTCAGCCAGATGACAGAGTCTGACAGTCCCCAGCTCAAGCAATGTATACTCCAGTAGCGTGGCTAACCAAGTCTTGAAGGAACCTTAAACTCCAGCAACACAGTCCACGATTAGGTACCCTACAGGTAATGTAGCTTGCAAGTTGAGAACTTGCTAAGAACTTAGCAGAGAACTTGCTAAGGCAGCTGCATACTAGTCAAAGAACAATAGACAAGAAAGATGAGGTTCGCTGAGCCATTTATCTCTCCCCCTTAAATTAATCCCACATGTGTTCGTTGGCCAGGTTGGTACAATAAACTTCCTATCACAAATGTACAAGGTCATATTTGGGCTGCAGGTACCTGGTTTTCCCCTGGAAATCTGCCCCTACTCTACAATCCAGCCCCCAACCAATACAAGGCAATTTCTGAAAATTCATGAGGAAATTTTATTATCTTTTAGCTCCATTTTTCCATGAATATTTTGAAGCCCCCTGTACTTAAATATATCTACTAAAATATACTTTATTTTACTGTACTTCACAGGGGTTTTGTTTTGTTTTTTCAAATTGAAGGTTTATGGCAACCATAAGTTGAGCAACTCTTTCAGCAAATTTTCCCAAAGCATGTGTTCACTTTGTGCCTCTCTGGCACATTTTGATACTTCTCAAAATATGTTAGACCTTCGTCATGCTGCCGCACACTTCATAGACTACAGTGTATTGTAAACACAACTTTACATACACTGAGAAACCAAAACTTTTGGGTGACTTGCTTATTTGTGATGTCAGTTTCTCGTGCTGACCTGAACCTGAACTCGCAGTGTCTCTGAGGTCCACCTGTATGTCTTAAAGCCCACTTTCAAAGACCCTACATTAGGGTTTTTTAAAACCCAGCAGGTGGTAAGATTCCACAGCTCTTAACTTCTACAGAAGTCACTAATTATTTTGGACATGAGCAAGGCAGTAAAAATGATCGGGGACATCAAAAACATTCTGCTCTGGTGGGAACAGAATGACTCTGTGTTCAAATCAGATGATTGAGGTCCCTCCCGTGTCAGATGCCTGTTTGTGAGGAAAAAGCCTTTCTAAGAACTATATAGCACCAATGAGACACAGCTTTCCTCAAGTTCTTTGGTGCTCCCTCCTCCCCACTATCATGACCTCAATCCTACCTGACAAATTGGATTAGTCCAGAACAGGCATACTGCTACAGTTAAGAGCCAGCAACACAGGGAATTCAGAATTGATAAGCCCCTCAGGGCCAGAGAATAGAGATACCAGAAGGATTAGGGGAGTGTGGAAGGAGAAAGGAGGAATTGGTCACAAGGCTCAACCTATATCCCCCTTCCAGGGGGCTGAATAACATTGGAGGACAATGCAAGATATGGAAATAATAATCTATAACTTATCAAGGGTTGGAAGGGGGAAGAAATAGGAAGCTGATATCAGGAACTCACGTAGGAAAAGAATGCTTTGAAAATGATGCAGCATAAGTGCAGATGTGCTTGACACACTGAATAAATGTATGGATTGTGATGAGATGTAAGAGCCCCCCAATAAAAGTAAGAAAAAAATTTTTGAAAAGAACTGCAAGGGGCTGAGCCCCAGTGGCGTAAGTGGTTGAGTGCGGGACTGCGGCCCACGGACTTGGCAGTTCAAATCCAGCAGCGGCTCTCAGGAGCAGCTCTGGGTGGCACCCACGACCACCAGAGGGCAGTGAGGCCCCCCAAAACACAAACAAGCCAAAAAAAAAAAAAGAACTGCAAGATTAGCAGTTCCAAACCACCAGCTACTCTGAGGGAGAAAAATGAGGTTTTCTACTCTCGTAAAGCGTTTCAGTCTTAAGAGGCCACAGGGGAAATTCTACCCTGCCCTTAGATGGTCAGCATGAGTCAGAGTTGCCTTGGCGGCAGTGTGTGACTGTGGGGCAGCCCGCCCGCAGCACCTGAAGTTGCCATAGGAGGTGCTAGTGAGGCTCTCTGTTAGCTGTCTCATAACTTGCCTGCTTTTAGTCTTTGCTCCTTTTCACGTCCATATTTTTTATCTTGGTGTGGCCCTTCAGGGTGGCTAGAGAAAGAAACCTTTAGGCTGCTAAATAGGAGATTGGATCCTGTAAGTCACATGCGTTCCCCTGTCTCCCTCAGGGGGACAGAGAGTAATGGATCCATCTGTGCACTGTATTAATGCCCTGGAAGAACCAGTCACTTTGAAGGGCACAGCTACATGTGGGCAACAAGTTATTATTAGTGTATTATTAGTGATCGTTTTATTTCTTCTTAATTTGAACAGAAGAAAGCAAATTTTCTCAAGATTTTAGGACCATTAAGTTAATTGGTTCATTTTCAAACATTTTGAATAAGAACTTCTCTCCAATTCTTTTATCTCAGCAGGCATTCCTGAAGAATGAAATGTTGCCATCTTACTAGGAAATCAATGAGATGTAATATAGTCACATTTCAATAGTAAATGAATGAAAGTCATGAATAGATTTGCCCTTGCATTAATACTGCTAGATATATATTGAATGTTCAATAAATACTTGATTAATTGTACCCCAAAGTAATTAAGGTAGCATTTATTTATTTTTATTTGACTGATTTTTTAATTAGATGGTCATGAATCATCATCTCAGACCTTGGTGTCCAGTCAGAAAGATCAAAGATTTAAGTTTCAAAGGAAAATGCTCACATATTTTCTCTTTCTTTTCAAGTTAGTCTGTGGGAGTGTGCGTGGGTGTAATTTTAATTCCATTCGATAACACATTGCTTGTAATGAAGGGCAGCCTTGTGCCCTAACAAAGAAATGTCGAAGAACCAGCATGTGTCTCCAGATACCTATTTACTTTCCTGTTTAAGGCAAGAAAAGGTCTAAATTATTAGGCCACAGTTTTTCTTTTCTTGGAGAATTCCAGGAAATGAAACTCCAGACACGATACACATTCAGTAAATTCTTAATCAGTTAAACTTCCCTCATTATATATTTCTATTAAATCATATTGATAACTCCCTGCTTTTTCTTTGTTCAGTTGAAATCAATAAATCAAAATTCTCCAGTTTGATTTTCCACAGGTCTGAAAAATGCACTTTCTCCCCATTTTAAATAAACCAACGTTCGCATAATTGCGATAATTTATTCTTACTTTGTCTCCTTTCATATATTTTTCAGCTTATCATAAAATGCCAATCAGTGCATTTTAACAAGTGCTCCTGCAGCCCTCATTCAGAGCAAGACCATAACTGCTCCCCAAGTCAGAGCAGCTTCCTGCCACCCTGCCCACTCGCACTTCCCACCCATCCTGCCTTAATCCCTTTGCTTAACTTTTGAGGCAGTTTCCCCCTGTTTTTCTTGATAATTCACTTCCTAATACTGCATTCATTAACTTTAAAGTTACATTTTGTTGTTTATATTGCTGTGGAAGGTCAACAAGTCAGTTCTGACTCCGCGTCACTCTGTGTGACAGAGTAGCACTGCCCCTTGGTGTTCCCTAGGCCCTAGCCAGCAGGGGATCAGAGTGCCAGATCGTCTTCCCTACAGCTGGCCGATGTGTTCTCTGCACTGACCTTTAGGCTAGTAGTCAAACACTTGAACCAGTACCAAAGCGCCTTTTGCACTTCAGATAAAGTGGAATCGTTTTAGTACATTCTTGTTGTCTTTCTAGCTGCTTCTACTCATTATTCTATTGGTGAAATTTAGTAGCATTGTATATAGCTATACTTAAATGGAAAGAACTCAAGAAAAAAAATAATAAAGCCACTATGTTAGTCCAGGTAGACTAGAGAAACAAATCCAAGGAGACTCATTGCATGTGTAAGGGAGAACCTATGTCAAAGAGCAGTTGTCCATTAAGAAAGCGTCCTATCCCAGTCCAGGCCAAGTCCACAAATCCGATATTGTCAGTCTATAAATTCTTATTCAGACTCATGCAGCACATGCCATGACACAGAATACAGGAGGAAAGATCATAGGCCAGTGGGTGGGAAGTCTCGTGGATCCAGTTGTGTTGGAACCATCTCAGTGCTGGTGTGGGTCTCCATGTGGCAACTCTTGCTCAGGGCTCTAGCCTCATCGGTGTAGCTCCACGTGTCTTGTCAGTCGGAAGACCAAGCAGAGAGTCTCTGGGTATCTGGCCTCCAGCGAGCTATTTATCTTCGTGGCACCTCCAAATGAGGTCATCAATTTGCAACCTGATTGACAAGCTAGACTCCACCCCTTCACAAGTTGCCAAGAGATTATGTAACTACCACAGCCTTATGGGCAGATTGTATGGGAACATTTTGGAATGATGCAAGAAGCATCAAGTAAAGATGGAAAGAAGAATCAGAGTCACTGTGCCAAAAGAACTAGTCAGATTCTACCATTTTAGAAAGTAGTATATGAGCAAGAACCTATGGTGCTTAACAAAGAAGTTCAAGGGCTGAGCCCTGGTGGCACAGTGGTTGTGTGCGGGACTGCAGTCCAAAGGGTTGGTAGTTCAAATCCAGCAGCAGCTCTCCAGGAGCAAGGCTGGGCCTCCTACTCCCACCCGGGGGCAGTGATATCCACTGGAAGGTAGGAAGGAAGGAAGGACTAGCTGCACTGAAAGCATTAACCAAAAACAAGGCTCCAGGGATTGATGGAATACCAATTGAAATGTTTCAACAAGCTGATGAAGCACTTACTCGTCACTTGATCAACTGACGGGAAGAGATCCATATTTTTACCCATCCCAAAGAAAAGTGATCCAATAGAATACTTAAATTTTAATGCAATATCATTGCTATCTCGTGTAAGTGAAATTTTGCTGAAGATTACCAATAACAGTTGCAGTACTACCTTGTTCGGGGATCTACCAGAGGGTTAGGCCAGATTCAGAAGAGGACATGGAGCAAAGGACATGCTAATCAGACGGATCTTGGCTAAAAGCAAAGAATATTAGAAAGATCTTTATTTGTATTTTATTGATGATATCAAAAACTTCCAGAAAACTTCATTATGTTCATGCAGAACTTTTTAAAAAATCATTTTAATGGTAACTCATACAACTCTTAACACTATCCATACATACATCCCTTGTATGCAAACCACATTTGCACATTTGTTGCCAGTGTCATTCTCAGAACATTTGCTTTCTACTGAAGCCCTTGGTTTAGCTCCTCATTTTTTCCCCTACCTCCCTGCTCTCCCCTCCCTCATGAACCCTTGATAATTTATAAATTATTATTTTGTCATATCTTACACTGTCTGATGTCTCCCTTCAGTCACTTCCCTGCTGTCTGTACCCCAGGGAGGAGGTTATATGTAGAACCTTATCATTGGTTCCCCTTTTCTACCCCACCTTCCTTCCACTCTCCCAATATCACCACTCTCACCACTGGTCCTGAGGATCATCTGTCCTGAATTCCCCATGTTTCCGGTTCTTTTCTTACCAGTGTACATCCTCTGGTCTAGCCAGATTTGTAAGGTAGAATTGAGATCATGATAGTGGAGTGGGGAGTTGGAGGGGAGCATTTAAGAACTAAAGGAAAGCCACATGTTTCATCATTGCTATGCTGTATATCTCCCTGTGACCCTTCTGTAAGGGGATGTTGCTTCACCTACAGATGGGCTTTGGGTCCCCAATCTGTGCTCCGTCTCATTTATAATGATATAATTTTTAGTCCTTTGATGCCTGATACCTGATCCCTTTTATACCTGTGGTCACACAGACTGGTGGGCTTCTTCCCTGTGGGCTTTGTTCCTTCTGAGCTAGATGGCTACTTGTTTACCTTCAACCCTTTTAAGACCCCAGACGCTGTATCTTTTGATAGCCGGGCACCATCAACTTTTTCCACCATGCAGAACTTATACGTGGGTCAAGAGGCAGTTCTGTGCAAATAGAGCAAGGCACCACTGCAGGGTTTAAAACCAGGAAAGCTGTGTGTTGGGGTTGCATTGTCTCATCATGCTTATTCACTCTATATGCTGAACAACTAATCAGAGAAGCTAGAGTATATGAAGAAGAATAGTGAGCATTGTTGTCGGAGGCCATCAAGTCAGTTCCAACTCCGAGAGAGGCCCTGTGTGCCACAGAAGGAAGCACCGCCTGGTCCTGAGCCCTCCTCACAGTCACTCCTCTGCTGGAGCCCACTGTTGGAGCCACTGCGTCAGTCCTTCTTATCGAGGGCCTGCCTCTTTCTCACTGCCCCTCTACTAAGGACGCTGTTCTTCTCCAAGGACTGGTCTCTCCTGACAACAGGTCCGAAGTACATGAGTCCAGGTCTCACCATCCTTGCCTCTGAGAGCCTTCTGGCTCTAGTGGACACAGCAAACTTACATCTGCATCAAATGATTCAAAATCTGCCGCCCAACCATTTGGCGTTTCTGTTGTTTCTAGTTATGTTATCTTGATTTAATGTATACCTCATCGTTTTGTTTTTGTTTTTATAAATCATATTATTGGGGCTCTTATAGCTCTTTTAACAATCCATACATCAATTGTATCAAGCACATTTGTGTATATGTTGCCACCATTTCAAAAACATTTTCTTTCGACTTGAGCCCTTGGTATCAGCTCCTCTCCCTCCCCCCCACCCCGTGAACACAATAATTAAAAATTATTTTAATTTTCATATTTTACACCATCCACTATCTCCTTCATCTACATTTCTACTGTTTGTCCCCCGGGGAAGGGATATAGTTGATCATTACTATTGGTTCCCCCTTTCTCTCCCTTCTCCCCCACCTTCTCCCAATCTCACACGTAGTATCAACTATTCTCTTTATTGGCCCTGAAGGGTTTATTTGTCCTGAATTCTATGTGTCGAGAGTTCGTATCTGTACCTGTGTTCATGCTCTGGTCTAGTCAGATTTGTAAGAAAAAACTGGGGTCATGATATTGAGGGGATGAAGACTGTTGAGTTTTGGGTCTTCATTTGGACCCCCATTGTTCACATCATGGTTATTTGGGGTCTTCTGATGCCTATACCTGATCCTCTTGACATCTCATGTTTCCCTGCTACATGGCCGCTTATTTAACTTCAGGCCTTTAAGACCCCAGACACTATATTTGGTAACAGCAGGGCACAATCAGCTTTCTTCACCACATTAGCTGAAATACCATTTAGTGTTCAGAGAACATGTCGGGAAGATGAGCACCATTGAATGCCAAGTTATTAGAACAAAGTGTTCTTGCATTGAGGGAGGTCTTGAGTAGAGGCCCAAGGTTTGCCAGCTATCTTAATACTTAGCCTATAAAAATATGTACATAGACCTATATCCCTATCATATATATTATATATGTACCTGTCTGTTTACACCTCTATAATTGTCTCTTGCCTCCTAGTTCTTTCCTCTATTTCCTTTTACTTGCCTCCTGTCCCCCTATTTTGTTGGGTCTACACTTGGCTTTCTGTGTTTCCTCTCAGCTACACTGCACTTGACTGAACCCACCAGACCTGCTATACCCTCCTCACCATCCATTCTAGATCACTTGTTGTTCCTTTATCCTTGGGTTTGTTGGTTTCCCCCACCTCCTCCTCTGTCCCCCGTTGTTTTCTCCTTGGGAATGTTCATTCTGCCTATCTTACATAGATAGACATGAAAGGGGGAAAAGGGAAATGGAGAAGCCTATGAATAATTCCAGGTCTGTCTGCTGACCCTTATGAATGGTTTCCGATCGGGTCTGATGCGGTGTCAACCCCCACCCCACCCCAGCTCAAAATGTATTTTCAGAATTTCTCAGGGACCTTGTTGCTTTGCTCCCCATGCTGCTCTGGGGTGCTCCCTTTGTGTTGCACCCTGCTGTGTGGGGGGGGGTTGGGGGCTGGTGGTCAGCAGACACAATTCCCTCACCGTGTCCCCTGGGGCTGCACCCACGTGGCACTGTGGGTCAGTAAGGAGGTGCCATGTCTTGTGGTGAAGCTGACCCTCTGGTCCTCTTTGCATTGGCTGCTCTGAGTGGGAGTGTCATCCTGTCTCACAGCTTGATGGGACACTCATTGATTTTGCTGAGCAATTTATACATGAGAAGTTGTTTCAGGAATACTTCGAGACCTAGATGAGTTCACTTCAGCCAGAAAGGATCTCCATTACTTTTTGCCAGCTTCTGAGAATGCCGGAAACTCTAGTGACATAGTGGGTACAGGTTGGGCTGCTAACACCAAGGTCAGCTGTTCAAACCTGCTACCCAGTCCACAGAAGAAAGGTGAGGCTGTCTGCTCCCATGAAGGTTTACAACTTCCAAAGCCCCAAAAGGCCCCTTCTCCTTTCTCTGATAGACTCATTGTAAGTCAGAAGCAGTATGGTGACAGTGGGGTTTTGCGGGGAGTATGTTTTTTTAAGAGTGCCAGTTGTCCAGGATCCAGGCATGCTAGCCCCCCGGGAGCAGCTTCTATCCCCGTCGCACCGTGGAGGCCTTTAGGATATCATCTCTCCCTTTGCACAAGTCTTTCCCTTTTCCTCCTTGAGTCCTTCAACTCTGCCTCCCAACCTCCCCGAACAGCGCACATCCCATTGTGCAGGGCCGTGAAGGTGACCAAGTTTCACAGCTGGTTCTCGGTTTCTGGTTGCCATGTGACTCCTGCCCAGCCCCGTGTAGCGCCAGCTGGGCTGTGGTGGTCCCAGCTGTCCTTCCCGGATTGACAAATAGAACAAAGGACTCTAGCTCCTCTCTCAGGCTTCCTATGTTCTCCTTAGTGGCAGCGTGATAGTGATTTAAAAGATTTTCCTGATGGGACTTTATTTTTAAAGTGTCGTTCTGTAAGTGTCCATGTCTTTGGCTGGATAGTCGATCCAATCATCCAGTCTGCCTTAGTCAACCATGATGCCATTTCCTTTTCTATCAGCCTATATGCTTCTGACTATTGTGCCCTCCTCTCTAGGTCCTATTTTCAATCACTGTATCATCTTGGTTGCTTTTATCCCCCAAACTCTAAAGTTTAGTTCTTGCCATTTTAAAAAAAAACGGTCCTCATTCATCAAGTTGCTACTGAAAAGTTCCCTATAGCATCTCACATTTGTCAGCCGAGTCTGTTTACAAAGGTCTTTATTGCCTGCCTGTGTTGAGACCTGACCTGTGATTTATTCTGCCATTGCTTGTGGAGTCCTGTTGTTAGAGTGGAAATAAAGTCATCACGTGTCATTTTCATCTAATGACTGATCCAAGGACATTGAAAATCTGGACACAGACAAAAAGGAAAGAAGTCAAGAAAAGTCAAAAACCCTTTCTGTACTACAAATGAAGGGGCGTGTTGTTACCAGTGTCAGACTTGATATTGAAAACCACCGAGCGTGGGAAGCAGGTTATGCACCTATGACTCTGAATGCAGGCGATCTCTGTGTGGCAGATACGCCAAGAACTGTGGCTTTGCTTGGCTTGGGTTTGGATCACAATTTTGCTTGCCAGTTCTTGACCTTGAGTTGTGAGACTTTCCGAATAGAATCAGAAGATAATAACTACAATCTTGTAAGTCATTGAGTAAATTGGTACATGTAAAGCAGTTAGCTAATGTCTAACATGGATTTAAGTGCCTAAAAACGGTCTGTCTCTCCTATCATTTTATACCTTTATAGTCACTTAATTAGAAAGTTGTTACCTTTGTGTTTTTGTTTTTTTCTTGTCTCTCTTTTTGATGAGAGAATGAGTTTGTCCGCATCACAAGCTAAGAATTCAGGTTCATTTCCTGCTCTTGAATTCTTTTCTCTTTTAAAAGGAGTGTATTTATTTTCAGTGCCCCACCCCCACTCCCTTAGAACAAGGGCTAAAGTAACCCAGAGAACAAAGAGTTGTACCCATAGATTCGCATACCTCATCAACTGACCCTGCTTCTGTCCACCCCACCCCCCTGTACGTTCTCGCTAAAGTAGAATCAGAGAGGGATTTAAGCATCTGGATTTGTGCCACTTTTACCCTTGTGTGTTTTTTGTTGTTTGTGTGTGTGTGTGTGTGTGCGTGTGTGACATCGCTGCCCTGGTGGGAGTAGAAAGCCCAGCCTTGCTCCTTGAGAGCTGCTGCTGGATTTGAACCGTCAACTCTGTGGGCTACAGTCCCGCACACCCTTGTGTGTTTTAAAGTCTTTTTCCCCCTTACCATTTTTATTAATAGCCGTTGAGCTACTCATAATTAACCCGCTCTTGTTGCCCCGTGGCTGAAGCAATTGATATGTCCATTTTGTGTAATTTCCTTTCTTGCCTCAGTTCTGGGATCCAACAAAGCTATGTCGTTATTTATTTATTTATTTATATATTTACAAAACAACCTTATCACCTTCAAAGTACTCTTCATTACACTTAATACATTTATCAAATCTGTGATTCCATTCTTGAAAACATTTTTTCAAACTCATCTGTTTGGATGGTTGACAGCACATCCCTCACTTCTTCTTCTCTTCATCTTCATCATCAAATCGCTGTGCGTTCATGTCCCTCTTCGTTCAAGAAAACCAAAAGAAATCGCATGGAGGAAGGCCAGATGGGTAAAGTGCATGGGCCAACAGAGGTATGCTGGGGTTTTTTTGCCCAAAATTGGCACACTGAGAGGCTGTATGAGCAGGTGCATTATTGTAGTGGCCAGACCAGTCCCCCAGATGCCACAAATGAGGCCTTTTTGTCGCACACTGTTATGCAATTTTTTCAGAACCTCTAAATAGAAAGTTTGATTAACAGTCGGTAGAACAAACTCCAAATGCACTACGAGTCGACATTTTCGTGCATTGAGGAAGTGGACAGACGTCCAGAACAGCCTACATTTCACCTTTATTGAAATGAGAAAACCACTGGTACACTTGAGTTTCCCCCATAGCGCTGTCCTTGTAAGCTGCATTCAAAATCACAACAGTTCCGACAGCATTTCTCTTGAGCAGGAAAAAAAATGTCATAGACATCAGCTATTCTCTTAAATCGGCTGAAACTGGTTTGAGCAAAACTACTTCTAAGATAAAATTCACTGTGACCAGAGAGAACCTTCCCAGGCAACGCCACTGGGTGCACCTGCTCAGAGCAGAATTGCTGGACGCTCACCTAGTGGGAAAAGTGCATACCATGAAAGCTCCACCCAGCAGAACATTTTTTCCCCTGGTTTCTTTTTGGGTAGCCCCTCGTAGGAAAATTCTGGTGTGTTAGGTAATATGGAGAATAAAACAAAGCAAGCCTTGGACTGCCCCCATGTTCTGCCTGTCCTTAATGCTCTGGTAACCACTGTTAGCTCTACTAATAGGGCACCCTGGGGTCTGCTACAAGTAGCAATTTAATTCCTGCTCATTCCCCAGCCCAGGGATTTGGCACCATCACAGGCAGGCAGCAGGGGAGGAGATCTGGGTTTCTTGCGCAGTCTGCAGACGCCTCTCCTCACAGGGCAGCAGCAACGGTTACGCAGAAAGCTGTGAGCCAGCCTGTGCATGTCAGTCCGGGAGGCTGGCTGACGTCAGCCCTGAAGGGTAATTGCTTTTTCTTGGCTGGCTAACAAAAGGAAAGTTACTGTGACAGAGGTCTGTATGGGAGACAGTCTCGGCCAGCGTGAAGAGGAGATCTGAGCAAGAGAGTGGCCTGCATCGCCCAGGCAATGGGCATGACTGGTCTCAGCGGGCGAAGCGTAGGTGCAGTGCTTCTGCCACCCTCCTGTGGAGAGGGTGTGAGCAGGCAATGTCTTCAAGAAACAAGTGGTAAAAAGCATTACAGCTGAGGACATTGTAGTTGTTGAAAGAAGTTGGGGTCTCACCTGGGGAGAAGTCAAACTTCATTACCCAGAATACTTACACACTTTTCAGAGTGTCAGAGGCAGGCTCTCCTGAACTGCAACTGCTTCATATAGAAAACAAGGTGGGGGGCTTGAACATACATGCCTTAACTTTAAAAAAAAAAAAAAAAAAAGACATAGCAAGGCCCCGAGATTGCCTCTCCCCTACCTGGTAAGAGTAGTTTCTAGACCATTGCAGTGCTAAAGGCAAAAAGTCGCGAGCCCAAGGAGCTGAGATGGGAAGAATCAATGTGCTCAGCTGGAATCAGCCATTACTGAGAAACGCTTAGTTAAGCTCCCAGTGACGCTGCCGGCCAAAGAAAGGAGCAGCAGCGTCTGTGTGGGGCCAGGTTAGGAAACCAGGACACCCACGACCACTGGGCTTTCTGCTTCTCCACGGACGGTGCAGGCCTCTCTGCTCCACGGGAGGATGCCTGTCACCTGGAGCCATCGACGGGAGCCCATGTAGGTGAATCGCCTGCTTGAGACCAACTGCCCATCTTCAATCTGGTAACTAGACCATGATCTTCGTTTGAAAGCGGACTCTAACAGGACAGAATTTGGGCTGAGCCCCGGTGGCGTAAGTGGTGGAGTGCGGGACTGCAGCCCACGGGCTTGGCAGTTCAAATCCAGCGGCGGCTCTCAGGAGCAGCACTGGGTAGCGCCCACGACCACCAGAGGCAGTGATGCCCCCCCCCTCCCCCAAAAAAAAAGGGACAGAATTTAGCATGTCTCTTTGGAACCGAGCTGAGCGGAAGCATCAAATATATTTTGTGACTTCACTTGAGTGGAAAGCTGGAAGCATGGGGGACTCCGCAGAATTGACCCAACGAAGATTTGCCATGCTAACATCTCTACTTTGTATTCTTAAAATTTCCAGTCACACGCTTTCTTACATCCATGGGAAATGACATCTGTCCTATAAAACCAAAACTCTATATTGCCAACAATATTTCTGAAAATTGGAGAGGGATGGGGTCAGCTTCTATGCTGTAGAAAGGTTTTTATGAAATAATCAGAAGGCCACTGATGTCTTAGCTAACAAGATAGGAAATATGTAATGAGGATAAAAGATTGACTGTTCAAATCTGCTCATAGCACTTGGAGAGACAAGCCTTGAAAACCCACTAGACGAGTTCTGTTCTACAGAGATGGAGTCCTCCTGAGTTGGAATCGACTCAGAGGAAAGCCACAGTGAACCTGGTGGTCGTGGTGAGATGCCAGAGGGAGCCTGGTGGTCGTGGTGAGATGTCATCAGGCTGGTTCTGCAGCCTGACAACCCTGTGCACAGCACAACAGAACACTGCCTGGTCCTGCAGGGGCCTCACAGTTATGCTTCCACTCATTGTCACAGCTGTCTCAGCCCATCTCATTGAGAGTTTTTCTCTATCTGCTGACCCTCTAGGAAAGCATGGTGTTCTTTCCCAGGACCTGGCGTCAGACTGTCTTACCATTCTTGCTTGTAAGGGGCATTCTGACTGTATTTCCTCCAAGACAGATATTTATTCTTGGGAACCTAATGCAGCCTCAGCATTCATTCCCAGAATCACAGTCAAATGTATCGATTCTTCTGAGGTCTTCCTTATCCATTGTCCAACTTTCACATACATCTACGGTCATTGAAAAATACCAAATCTTAGGTCAGACACACCTTATTTCTCGAAGTTTTATCTTTGCCCTCCAAACATAGCAACAAAAACTAAATCCTCACTGCCATCCAGTTGATGCCCACTCAGAGCAAGCCTATGAGTTCTTCTCCCTCAGAGCTGCTGGCAGTTTCCAACTGCAGCCCCTTCAGACTGCATCCCAGCGCAGAGCCACCGCACCACCAGGGTGCCTGTAACTCTGCTCAGTGACACTTTAAAGACATCCTGGACCACAGATTTCCCCAATTAATACATCATTTTATTTCTTGACTACTGCTGCCATGAATGTTTGTGTATCCAAGTAAAGTGCAATCTTGGACAAGTTTGATCTTTTACCCATTTACCCTGGTGTTATCTACTGACCCAACTGCAAGGATTTTGGTTTTCCTCATACTGAATTATATTCCGTACTGGAGATTGCCATCTTTGGGCTTCACCAGCAAGTGTCTAAAGGCTGCCTTGATTTCAGCAAGCAAAATTTCATCATCTGCATATTTCAAGTTATTAGGGCCATGTTCCTCTACTAGTTCAGCCTTTCAAATTACTTGCTCCGACTAAGTAAATAAGTGTGATCAGAGCATAAAGCCCCAGCACACACCTTTTAATTTTAAACCATGCCATTTTCCCTTGTTATTTTTAAGTGACTGCCCTTGTGGTCTATGTACATGCCTATACAAACACAATTCAATAGTTTAGCATTCCCAGTCTCCAGAATCTGATTCATGGTTTGTTTTCGTGCACACAGTCAAGAAGACACATGCTTGGTAGGCTAGTAACGTCATGAGTGGTTTGGTATGTAGTAAAGATAATTGTGGCAAGAATTAAGGCTAAAGAGGTTAGCCAGAGCCTGGACAGGAAAGGCTTTGTACAGAAAACTAAAGACCTTTATCCTGGGACACACAAGTAGAATTTTAAATAAGGAAATAGCAGCAAGGTCAGTTATCTCCTACATTCAGAATTCTGACGGAGTGATAACTTGAGCCAGCGTGTTTACCTCTTCCCGCTCTCAAGCTTAGCGTGTCAATTGAGATATTTGTAGTGACAAGTGACATTAAACTGAAAATGGCTTACACCAAACGGAAAATGTTATCATCTTATAATAAATCGACAGGTAGAACAACTGCGGGGTTGTTTCATGTCGTGCTTCAGGACCCAGGCTGTGTCCATATTTCCTCTCTCGAGGTCAACTCCATCCTCAGCCAACTCACCCTTGGAAATGGCAGCTGCAGCCATGAATTACTCTCTAAAACAGCATGCACGTGAACGTGCTCACTCCCAGAGTCTCCTCTAACGGCAAGGAGGACTTCCAAAATCGTATGTGAGGGTGTTTTGGGAAGGCTGTGGGAAAGTCCCATGGGCTAGTGGTTTCATCTTTCCATGGATTTATCGACGTCCCTTCCTGTTATTCAACATCTCCACTTGAACTCTGACCTCCGCGGAGCTTGTTGAAACCACGCCCCCAGTGGTCCCTTTGCACACCTCCTTATCACACTCTTCCCAGTCTCCAGAAATGCCAACTCCTGCTTTCTCTGAAGTCTACTTAAATGAACTCAGAACCTTAGCGTTGTATTAATTCCCTCTGCCCGTGTCACCTCCCACCCCTCAACAAATTCTTCTGGCCACATCTAAAAATGCATCCTGATTCACTTCTTTTTCCCCACCATGACTGCTTTTAGTCACCACCCTTTCTTATCCAGATTGTTGTCTTCGCTTTCTAGCCCATCTCCAACTTTCTGCCTTGCCTCACTTGTTTGCTCAGTGAATATATATTTATTGAGTATCTACCATATGCCAGGCATTGCCCACGGTCTAGCACTTCTGCCCTGCGTTTGTTTCTCTGCTGCCTAGAATCTGGTTCCTGTGGACAGTCTCAGGCCCTTGAAGTTTCTTTTTTGTTTGTTTGCTTTAAATACTTTTATTGGGGCCTCTTACATCTCTCAATCCATACATTCCTCCAGTGTGCCAAGCACATTTGCACATATGCCTCCATCATCATTTTTAAGGCATTCTCTTCCCACTTTAGCCCCTGATATCAGCTCCCCATTTTTCCACCCTCCCTCATGAATACTTGATAAGCTATAGATTTTTTAAAATCATTTTATTGGGGCTCATACAACTCTTACCACAATCCACACATACGTCTATTGTATGCAAACCACATTTATACATTTGTTGCCATTGTCATTCTTGAAAGATTTACTTTCTATTTAAGCCCTTGGTATCAACTCCTTATATTTTCCCTCCCTCCCCACTTCTTCCCCCTCCCCCATGAACCCTTGATAATTTATAAATTATTATTTTATCATATCGTACACTGCCCTCCCTTCCCCCACTTCCCCCACTGTCCATACCCCATAGAGGGGTAAGTTATATGTAGATCCTTGTCATTGGTTCCCCCTTTCTACTACATCTTCCCTCCACCCCCCACCCCGGTATCACCACTCTCACCACTGACCCTAAAGGGGTCATCTGTCCTGTATTCCCCACGTTTCCAGTTCCTGTGTGTACCGGTGTACATTCTCTGGTCCAGCCAGACTTGTAAGGTAGAATTGGGATCATGATATGCAGAGCAGGTAGAAAAGAGGAAGCACTTAAGAACTAGAGGATAGTTGTGTATTTCATTGTTGCTACACTGTACCTTGACTGACTGGTCTCCTCCCTGCGACTCTTCTGTAAGGGATACCATTTCACCCCCCACCCTCCTCCCTCCATTCACATTGGGTATGATTTTGTCCTGGGTCTTAGATGCCTGATACATGATCCCATTGACACCTCATGATCACAGAGGCTGGTGTGCTTCTTCCATGTGGCTTTGTTGCTTCTGAGCTAAATGGCCTCTTGTTTATCTGTAAGCCTTTAAGACCCCAGACACTGTATCTTTTGATAGTTGAGCACCATCAGCCTTCTTTGTCTTCAGCAATCGTGTTGGAAAGGTGAGCATCATAGGATGTCAGATTGTTAGAACAAAGTGTTCTTGTACTGAGAGAGTACTTGAGTCGAGGCCCAATGTCCATCTGCAACCCTCATTCTTAGCAGGTAGAGTATATAGTTCTTAATGAGAGAATTGAGAAAAAAAGAGTGGGATCAATAATGACTTCAAGATTTGGGCCCGAACAAATGGGGAATAGAGCTGTCAGTTTCGGAGACAGAGAACAAGAGGGAGAAGCAGAGATCAGTTTGGGACTTGCTGCATTTGGGGTGCCTGTTGAATATATGAATGTGGGTTTCCAGGGAGAATTCTGGCAAGAGATACAGATTCGGGAAGCAGTGTTTGGACAGATTTACATTGAATCACATAGGGCGTGAATCAAGCAAAGAGGTCCACAGCTCAGGCTTGGATAGCCCAGTGATCAGGGTTAGGGATATGAGGAAAAATCAACAGAGGACATTGAAAAGGGACAGCCGGAGAGAATCAAGAGAGTAGATTTCCTCAAAGCCAAATGGAGGAATGTTTCAAAGAGGGAATGATGAACTATCACAATTGTTGCTGATGCTTCGCTCAAATATGGACACTCAAGGCTCTTTGCGGTAAAGTTGTATCATGGAGTGGGTGGTGTAGAAGAGCCAGCATCAGAAAGTGACCTACCGGGAGCGGAGAGAAAGCAGGAAACTGAAGAAAAAAATTTCAGTGATATAAGAGTAAATTTGTGGAAAAATGGCATTAGAGAATAATAGAATTTTTTCATAAACTTCTTGATCCCACTTAAAATTGTATCATAAAGCTATTAATATGCTATAAAGAAATGATCTGCATTAAAATATTGCTAATTAAACGTGCAATCAGTTTTTTAAATGTCAATAAGATTTAGAAAGGAATGTCAAGAAGATCTAGACTAAAGTATCGAGACAATGATGGACAGTAGGAAGAATTAAAGAAATTAGAGCTCAGAAAATCAAGAATGCATGTTACCAGACGTTCCAGAAAAAGAGAGTAGGAACAGAAAGAGGAAAGATTTGTGAGACAATTTTGAAAGAAAATTTCTCAGAACTGCAGGATATCATTGAAAAAGAGGAGCACTGGAGTGGAGAGTCGGTATAGAAAATGGAGACATCATGGCTTCCAGTGTCACGTGGTACCCAGAGGTTGAGTGCGATGAGAAGTGAAGAGTAGGGGTTCGTGGTCTGGACATACTCCAGGACTTTTATGAGCAGTTTAGGAGGGAACATGGCACTGGGTTTGGGGACCCCATTGGAGGGAAGGAAGTAAAGCGCTGAATGTTTGTAAAGCCTGAATGAAGAGGTGAAGTGGTATCTGCCTGCCAGAAGGAAGGGGCAGGCAGGAAAGACTAGAAGTAGCTCTTGACTTCTGCTCTCAGCAATAAACCTCTAATTAAAACTATGGCATATTAATGCTTTAGTGTATATCTTAAGTATACACATTTGGTGCATAAAATTGCTTTTATTACCATCTTACATTCATTGCAGAATCCTTAGCATTTATTCCCACACAGGTCAAAGTCCATTTTTCCTCAGTGCACCCTTTACCATACATCTCCTCATTTGTATGTTCTATTGTCTTTCCCATCTGGGTATTCCCTTATTTTAGATTCACTGTCAGCTCTCTGACCATCCTTGTATGTCAGTTAGTGGTTTTGTCTTTCCTGTTGCTGTTTCTAATTTTCAAGGAGCGAATTAGTTGTTGCTCATAGTGCAAACTTTGCCAGCCTCGTTCAGACTTGGTGTTTCTCTGCAAAAGTGTTGGATGGGCCTCATTATCCCTCAGCTCCTATGTCTGATGCACACCTCCCGAGCACCCCACATCAGGACAGGCACCAGGACAGCTCTTGGCCCAGGCTCCGCTGCTCTGACTGGTGCTGTCCCAGCAATCTCTCTCTGCAAAGGAGAGAGCACTTGGCACACCAAGCTCACAGCCACTGAGGGGGCAGAGTTTTTATCGTGTCACCTCAGGCACTTATATTCTCGCTTGGCATTCAAATCTAATGGGATCAAATCTAATCTAAGTCTAATGGGAAGCAAAATGTCCATGCCTTCAAAAAGTTTGTGGGGGAAACTCCATAATCTCTTAATTCTGTATGTCCAATTTTTTTCTTGAATCCTCCTCATACATAAAGAACAATTAGACTCATGCAAAAATGACATCTTCCTGCCTGTGATCACAACCCATGACTCCAGGACAACCAGAGAAGCAGTAGCATCTCCCTAAGAGTGGTCAGGCACGGGCAGGAAGGGTGAACAGATCTTTCTCAAACCGGCTCCCCATCAACTCCCTCCTCCCACCACCCAAAAGGGTTTTCTCCATCCTTGAGACTAAAACTCCATCCCTGAGGTTAGACTCAGCCGGGCATGAGCCTCTGTCATTTTTGTGTTGTGACTTTTCCAGCTGCCACCAAAAGTTAGTTGAATTTTATTTTTCAAAATAAATCCTCAGATTTCTTGAAATATGTTGCTCATAGGGATGACACATTTTAGATCTCACTTGCACCAGACAACTGTCAGCTGAGTGGCCTGTGCTCCTTGAAGCCCTGGGAACCTATTCTCAGGAGTCTCTTGTGGATTTATCCTTCCACCTCGGCCTGTCACTCGCTAAATTTGACACACGCCACTTGGAAGCCAGAGAGGCTGCGATACAGTTTATATTGAAGTTGATAACAACGGCCTGCCATATCAAGCCCTATCAATTGCCACGTAGCCCACTCCAGCTCTCCACCCCTCACGTGTGTCAGAGGGGATTTCCAGTGGCTGGCGTTTTGGAAGTCAGTACCAGGCTTTTCATCGAAGAAGTCTCTGGTCAACCCATAACCAGCAACCTTTCTGTTAGCAACCATGTATACCTCTTAAAAGCTTAGCATTAACAACAGGTAATCAACAGGTCTCTGAGAGGTTATCAAAAAGTAATGTAATTTTTCCATGAGCTTTTTGAATCTCTCTTTGGGGCATATATATATATATATATATATATATATATATATATATATGAAATTCAATGACATTAATTTTGTACACTGTTATTCTGCCACCATACATGGAATTTCAGCCCCCCTATTCACTGATGCTTTTCCCCCTCCCTGCGCACCATGGGAGCCAATAATAAGCTTTCATCTCCCTTTCATCATATAAGAGGGGCCCGCCAATATTTGCCCTTTGTTGGAGACTGGTTTTGCTCAGCTGACTGATGCTAGGGCTCATCTGTGTTGTAGCGGAATCAGGACGTTTCTTCTCTTTATGCCGTTACCCATCATCTGCTGATGGGCATTTAGCACATTTCTACCCTTGGACTTCGCTGCTGTGGAAGTTGATGTACAGGTTTCTGTTGGTGTTTGACTCTCAGGTTTCTGTGTTATATACTCAAGACTGGGTATTTATCGAATAGCCCAGGAGCTTGATTGCTGGGAGCCCTGGTAGCATGTGGGTTAATCACTGGTCTACTAACCATAGGTCAACAATATAAATCCACCAGCAGGGAAAAAGGTTGAGCTGTCTGCCATCATAGGCTTTTATAGCCCATAAACCATACTTGAGTTAGAATTGGCTCATTGGCCATGTATTTGTTTGGGGGTTTGTGTGTGTGTGTGTGTGTGTGTGTGTGTGTGTTTGCATTTTTATTTTAAGTATAAATCCTTTTATTGGGGCTCTTACAGTTCTTATAATAATCTATAATCAATTGTCAAGCTGAGCCCTGGTAGTGTAAGTGGTTGAGTGAGGGGCTGCGGCCCGAGGGCTTGGCGGTTCAAATCCAGCGGCAGCTTTCAGGAGCAGCACTAGGTAGCGCCCACAACCACCAGAGGCAGTGATGCCCCCCTCAAAAAACAAACAAAAACAAAAAAAATCTATAATCAATTGTCTCAAGCACATTTATACATATGTTGCCATCATCCTTTTTTTTTCTTTAAATATGGAATGCCTCACGAATTTGCATGTCATCCTTGCGCAGGGGCCATGCTAATCATCTCTGTATCATTCCAATTTTAGACTATGTGCTGCTGAAGCGAACACCATCGTCATTTTCAAAATATTTTCTTTCTGTTTTACCCCTTGGTATCAGGCCCCTCCCCCCTTTTTGTCTCGTTTTAAGTGGGGTTTTCCCCCTGTTTTATAGTAGTTTGTGTAATTCTTTAAACTGCCTAATGGCATCACTTTGTATTTCCACCAGCAGTGGACGAGTTTCAGGCTCTCCACATTTGTACCCTACCTGTTATTGTCCATGTGTTTGGAAGGGTTGGCTTGTTTTTACCTCTGGAGGGGCAGTCTAGAGGGGCAGGGTCACGTCCCCTAACAATGTGTGCATCTGGGCTGAGCCCCCGTGGCGTAGTGGTTATATGCAGGACTACGGCCCACAGGGTTAATGGTTCAAGTCCAGCAGCAGCTCTCCAGGAGCAAGGCTGGGCTTCCTACTCCCACCAAGGCAGTGATGTCACACACACACACACA
>PVJH01013225.1:0-61295 GCA_004026705.1 Nesogale talazaci
GGTGAGAAGTCCACGGGAAGTGGTGTAGACCACTGAAAGCAACACAAGAGAGGAGGCTAAGCCCCACGTGGGGCGCCTTGCACAGCCCAGGGAGGGAGGTGACAGGGTCAAGTTTAGGAATGGACTACCTACCCCCAGCCAAACCCACTGCCCTTGAGCTCATGCTGACTCACAGCGTCCTTATCTGACAACTGGAAAGTGCTCCACAGGATTCCTGGTGTGTCAATCCTCCTGAAGCAGACTGCCTCAACTTTCTCTCTCAGAGGACTGGTGGGTTAAGTATTGCAATGTTTAAATCACTGTCCCACCAGGGCTCCTTGCGCTACCCAACCCAAGGCTCTATAATCACTCAGCTTTTGCTAGTTGGGGTCTTCACAAAATACTTCATAGTTTGTTAACGTATCATTGAAAGAGGTCAGTAAATGAGCCCCACCTCTCGGGCAGCCAGACTCTCAAGAGTTGGGTAAAGAGAAAGGAACAATTTCCTTTTGGTTCATCCTCTGTCTGGACCCATGCCAAGGAAGCCATTTAATCTCCAGCAGCGCCCCCACCCCCATCCCTGGGCATCAGGTATCACCCCCATGGTCTTTGATGAGTTTACCTAAAGTACCTCCTCACTAGGCACGGGACAGCTGTTGTTCATGCCTGGAGAAGGAGACAACGGCTCTGAGAGGTCTTAAATCACTCATCATCAAAGCAGCCGGTTGTGAGAGCAAGCCCTCTCCCCTCCACGAATAAAGTACTGTCCTCATGCCAACTCTCACTTGTCTGGGCCTTGGAGGATGGCTGTAGTTACATATTTGAAGTACTGGCAAGCATATTTCATCTGGGCGCTGAGATCCAGAACTAATTGATTTATATAATTTTCCTAATTGCAAAGAGGTGGGCGGAGGATGGAGGAAAAAGCAAGGACTGACATGTGGTGTACGGTGACAGGCAGCACCTGCCAGCCAGCTGCCCAGGAGGCCATCACCCGATGCGCTTCCCTTCTGCAAATCTCTGGATGGTTGCTCTGTACACTCCCCTGTGAGTACTGATTTTCCTGGCAGGGGGTTATTACCTGGTACCCAGACAGTTATTGGCTCCCGTATTTGATCCCAGAAAACTCAAAGCGTGGAAAGGTCATATGGAAATCAAATGTTTTCTAGAATTTGCATTATCTCGTAGCTTTCCAAATCTTTTTTTAAAACTTAAAACCTCATGCGGGGTAGTCTAATAAAAACAGATGTGCTAAAAAACCCAATAAAACCACTTCATTTCTGTGGCCTCTTTTTCTGAAAAATTAGGTATCTGTCCTTCAGACTCTGAGGCAACTCAAGTAAGCTGGTTAGAAAATAATGTAAAGCAGCAAACTATTACATGATAATACCTTATTATGACAGAGAAGCCTTTCTTGTCATTGTATTCTGCCCCAGAGAGAATGACACTGTGAATGACACTGAATCCACACATTCTGTGGATTTAGGTAAAAAATAGTTACAAATGTATTTTTCAAGATTGAAGCAAAACAAATGTGACCAGGAGGTCATCTTTTGCCTTCCCCAACACTCACTTTCTAAGTCATTTTTACTGCCTCTCAGACCTGGAAGTCCACATGCATCAGGGACCAGTCCCCATATCTAGGGAGTGCCTGCATGTCCACAGGCTTCCTGGTGAGGCCAACGCTGTCCCTGGATCACACGCTGAGGAGCAGGTTTACATGTCATACCACAATGGCCATGCTTTGAGCAGGAATCACTTTTTCTTGACTTTTGGGACAGCTAGCTGGATTTATTATTCTCAACTCGGTCTTGTTGTCTGAGAAGCTCTCTAACGTGTGACCCTGACACCATCATTCCCTACTTACTGCTTCTGCTGGGGCTCTCTGTTGCCTACAGATGATATCCGAGGGCCTTAATGATGGTCTTCAGGTCCTTCATGAAGCCAGCTTCTTCGGTGACTCTCCAAGTTCTACTTGATGTCCTTGGGTGGCTACCAAGCCCCAAGGTCTCCCCAGTGATCAAACCCCTTCCGCAGGAGTCCCACCTCTGTGATAGGAAAACTGGGCGATTAGTGCTATAAACAAACAAAAACCAACGAGGCTTTAACCATATTTAACTGCCACCCTGAATAGGGCTGATGCACTGGACTACTAAACTTCTGTGTGGGACTCCCATGGCTAGGGTTTCACATAATTGTGGCCTTGGCGCTGCTTTCCCCTGGATCTGGATGCTTGAGCAGCCCTAAGGAGAGTCCCCCACGGTGAGGAGCGGAGGTGTCCTGCCAACGGTCAGGCAAGGGAGTCGCCTCGGGAACAGATCCTCCAGCTCGGGTAAATTTCAGATGACAGCAGCCCCCGCTAACAACTTGAGGACAAATTCATGAGGGATCTTCTGCCTGGATCCTCTGGCTAGACTGCTTCTGAGTTCCTGATCATGGACCTATGAGAGCAATGTTTTTTGGTTTTAAGCCATTAAGTGGTAGGGTCATTCATTATGCAGTCATAGGACACAATGTGCGGTTTCCCACAAAGTGCTTGACCCTTCTGGGAACACCCGTCATCTGGGTGACTCTATTCTTCCACTGAGAGCTAGCTCTCTGGTCACTTCCCCCAGGAGGCCTCCACTGACCTCTTCCAGGTGTGTCTCCTCTGGGGAGTCCAGATGCCACGGGCACATCTCCCTCCTATTTATTATCATGCCTAGTCATTCTTAGTTGTTTGCCTGTTCCTGTGACTTCTTAAAGGCAGGGACAGTATCTTTGGGGATTTGTTGGTAGCAACAGTCTAAGCAAAGCCTGCCATCTTTCCTGTGAACCATAAGTAAAACTGTGCTTTAGATCACATCTGTAAACCTGGAGTCTTGGGTGAGATTTGAGTATGGGTTAACTCCCCCCAGTATAGCTTGTTGGGTTGAAGCCCCCCAATACAGCTTGTTGGCTATCTACCAGCATATACCTTCCATCATGTCTTAGCCAAGCTTTTAGAAAACACTTAGCCAAAAGAGTGCTATTATATGGCAACTGGCCAACCCCATTGTATACCCATTGCCATAGGTAAGGAAACACAGTCTTGATCTTTTGCAGCACAAGAGGAAAATGTGCAGAAGATCATCCCTGTGTCAGCAGCTGCAGGGAGGGGCTCAATAGTCATGGGGGGTACTTCTGTCTATTAATGAAGCCAACCTTGCCCTGTCTTTTCTCTTGGGGAGCAAAGTTTTGTTCTAACCAGTACCTGGATGAATTATGTTTGTATTGTCAGTCACACCTGACAGTTGTGGAGTGGTGTGGCATTCTGGACTTATTGCTCCTGGTGTCAGACATTCTCAAGCCCTTGCACTTTTCTCCATGTGGCAGGAGGAGGAAAAAGGTGTTACTTGACTGACAGAATGTTCAGTGCCAATCACAGTGCTTGGCAGGGTCAACATAGAGCGCATATGAATTAATGAAGCTAAGTTGCCCCCATCTGAGATCAACTCTCTACAGCATCATGTCTTGGAAGATTATTGAGGACCTTCTTACTACCTGGTTGATAAACCAACTCATCCAGGCAGCTATCACTGAATCCACTGACTGTTCAAGTTCCAGTTTTTGGTCATCCCACTCATTGAATCATCTTTCTCTTGCTAGTTCTGTGTGTGTTTCACAGCTGAGTTTGAACATCCAAGTTGATGTTCATTCATTTATTTTTATCTAATCTACCTCCATGGGAAAAAGGCATTCTACTCTCATAAAGATTTATGGTCTTGGAAACTGTGGTAGTCACCTAATCTGGTATCAATCTAAAGATTAAGAACGTAGGGGTGGAGTCTAGGTTGTCAATCTGGAGTTAGCCAATGAGATTTCTGTGTGAGCACAACCTTCTCCTGAGAATTCTTGGAAATCTAATATTTGTTCTTGGAGGCAAGAGACACTGTCTCTCTTGGTTCACCCCCTTGGACACTTTCTATTGACAAGGCTGACTTCCTGCGAGACATCCCTGAGGAGAAGTCATCTGGACCTACCTATCCTGATGAAGCCCTAGGAGCCAGCGAAGCCACAGAGAGACCTCTGCCAGTGTTGAGATGCTTAAAATGCCACTGCACCCAAAGGTTTTCTACCTACTGGCCTGTATCGTCCTGCATTCAGCATCATTGCATGTGTTTTGTGGGTCTGAAGAGGATTTTATGGATTGGTATCAGACATATGGGCTAATATAGAACTTTTGACCTTAGACTGAGTTGGGGTATTTTCTTAATGTATGCTTATGAATGTGTCTTTCAAGTCTACCTGGACTAACATAGAAACCCACAGGGGCAGTTTTAACCTATCTTATATGGTGGCTATGATTTGACATCGCTTCAATAGCAGTGAGTTTGGCTTGGGGTTTTGGAATCTATGTCCAAAAGAAATAGGAAATTTATGAGAACATATGACTACTCAAAAACAAAAAAAGCCCCAAACTTTAAAAATAGGCAAGTATAACAACAAGTGATAAAGGAACTGGGTAGAGGTTGAATATAATACCAGAAAATCTAGGCTAAGGAAACTATTTTAAGTAAATAGCTGAAATTTGAAATTTATTCACAATTTTCTCAGAGCCAAGGGAAAATATGGGATAGATAAAGGAACCATATTTGGAAATTAAAGGACACAAGATTGTCAGTAAAGATTACCAGCATTTCCTAGCATTTAATTATATAAATATATTTCATAGGTCATAGCCACATGGCACAGGGCACACACAACACTATAGAAGGTACAGGAACCTCCTATATACAACCACTTTCCAACATGCCCCCCCTCTTTTGAGCACGTGTCAATGTTTCTCAATCTCAGTTTCAAGTAAAATCAAAAGCATAAGGTTAAATTCTATGCTTGTGAAGGTATATCTACAATAGGGGCAAAGTATAGTTTTGTTATCCCATATCCTGAAATATTCATATCTATGAATGTTTATAGATTGCAGGGTAAAATGGTATGAATATTACATTCTCTTTCAATAGCCTCAATAGCCAAACTTTCTGTAAAAATCCGGCAGCAGACACACCTCTACTCCATCTACTTACTTGGCATCCAAACTTGGGACAGTCTCCCACTACAACTCTGTCTGCCAAGAATGGCAGGTGCAGGTAGAGAGCTTGGAGGTGTGGCTTAAAAGCTTGAGACATTGGTTTGCAAAGGTCTCCATAGACCAGGCTGGAGCTCACCAGCACCGCACTATCACCTCAGCAAATGATGTGAGGAGAGATGCACGAGCATTTCACGTGTCAGCGCTAGTGTTGCACGTGCAGGCCTAGAGTGCGGGCTACAGTGAACACCTCCAATCCAAAGCATGTTTTCTGTTGGAGAACAGACTGGGAAACCAAGAAGACTTTTTAAAATGAATAGTTACAAAGCTTCAGGCTTTGTTCCTCTAACTTCATGAAGATACACAGAATATTAGAAGCTGTGGGGAGTAAGTAAGCTAATTAACAATAAAATGCAGCCTTGTTTATATTTGACTGTGATGATTCCTAGTGGGTCTCGGGGTCCATCCAGGAATTCCTAATCCTTTGATTAATGGTCAGTGGGTTATCTCATAGCCATCACACTGCTGGGTTTGCCTGTCAAATATGAAGGGCAGAATTACAGGTCACATGATGTGCTAGGTCTACTTTTACCTAGACAATGTGAAAGGGCTGTGTAATAGGAGTTAGCCTGTGAGTTCTGATTCACACGTGAAAGGCAGTTCTCATTGCACTGCCCAATAGAAGTTGTTTCCTTGCTGGAAATGTCCTATATGAGGGTAACTAAAAAAAATACTGCCACAAAATCATGGAAACCTTTACTAGCAAGAATATCAAAATGCAAAGCTATTGCTTCTCATCCTGTCCTCTAAGTCTATTGACTTCTGAAGGCTGTGTTACCATCTCTGCAATCCTTCCCTGAAGAATTATGCACTCTCCCATTGACACCACATCAAATGGGGTCAGCACGGATGATAGAATTCCAACTCAGACCAGCAAGTCTGACTTCCTCGTATCAAAATCCACAAGCCTCATCATTTTGTTTCTGGTCCTCCTTCCAGTGGGGCGAGGAGCACCGATGTAGTGCTCAGGGATTGAGAACAGGAAATTCAAGGGCTTCCAACGCTCTGTTTTATTTGCCTTTATTTCATAAGCCATGAAAATATGATACGGAATTGATTTTCAAAAGTGAAGCATGAGGGGCAGGATTACACAAGATCCTTTGAGGGGGTAAGGACAGACACAAGATTATAAACTACTCACGCAAACCAAGACATTTGATATCTGCTGCTCTTATCAGTCAGTGAACAAACTTCAGTGCTGTTCATGAACAATCATGACCTTATCCATAATCCAGGACATTTTCAGATCCACAGACAGATTAAAATAATCTTCTTGTTACATTCATAAGTCCGAGTCCCCAAGCACTGCAATGATTTACTTTAGTTGCAATGAGGGTACCCCGGTGCTGGGGAAACAGATCCTACCAGAAGAGCTGATGCTGTTTTCACAAGTGGCCAACACTCAAGGAATTACTTAGCTTTCCTTTTTTTTCATGATAAAAATGTTCCCTGCTACTCACTTGCTCATGTAAAAAACATGACTTTGTTAATTTCTCTCTTCTGACTCCAATGTCCTCCCCTCCAATTTACCAGTGGGGTGTTTTCGTTGCTTTTCTCTAAGAACCTCTAAGCATCTGCATCAACCATGTCATCCATCTAGGGTTTGTGTGACACCTCTGTGCCCTGATTTAGCTGAGGCTTTCTCAGTGGGTCAGGGTCTTTGCAAGGAAACCAAGGACTTGAGTTGGTCTGTAAAACATGATGGTCACCACTTAGCTCTGTAGCAGCGGAGAACTCCCCCAAACTTGGAAGGTGGGTGAGTCCAAGTGGAGGTTCTCCTTCTGATCCCACTCACAGAACATTCAGGGCAAATTTCTGTTTTATAATCATAAACCAAGAACCCCTTTCTTCATGCGAGAATGAGAGAAATGGTGGTTGGCAGAAAGAAATAACCCCATCTGGCATTTTTGTCAAGATGCTTTAAAAATGGTCCTTTTTTTGTGAAAGGGGTATCACTATTGCCCCTACATTTTCTCTGACGATGGCAATCATTTCTCCTCTTGGCATGTCTGGCATCCAGTGGTGTTTGCCATGCCAATCAAAACCAAAACCACTGCCATTAAGTCAATTCCAGCCCCTGGGCACCTCATGTAGGGTTTCTGCGGCTGTCAATCTTAATGGGAGGCAGAGAGCCTCAACTTTCTCCTGAGGAATGAGGAATGGCTGCTGAGTTGGAACCGTTGACCTTCTGGTTAGCAGTTTGGTGCTTACCTGAGAGCACCTCTGGACACACAACAGGGGCTTAATCAACAGCTGATGAACTGTCTTCTCAGATATCACAGGAAGGACAACAGTGTCTCTCTGATGGCTGGCATTAGCTGTGGAGCTCCTCGCTTTCTCTAGACCCTGTGTCTTGGTCGGTGGGCTCACAGCAACCTCATGCAGGAAAGATGAAAGCTCACTGCTGTCTCTCGTTCCCCCATTTTGTCTGAACAATGTTTCCATGTTACTATGGTAACGCCTGGTGCCAGGCCGTTGTGTAAATGAGAGTGGGAAGGTGGAGGAGATCATGAGATGGATGCAGTTCATAGAAAAGCCTGCCCAGAGGGCAACTTTCTTGGCAATCTGCAAAGCTTGTGCATGTCCCATTTTATAATAAGTGCATTTAAATAATACATGGCACTATAGCGAACAGATACAATATGTTGGAACAGAGATCCACTAACCCCAGCAAAACTGCATTAAGTATGAGATAATACAGAAGTGAATATTTTAAGACATTTGAAGAAATGCCGAGGGAATTCCACCCAGAGATAAGATATGTTCTCATTTCAACACATGAAGGCAATAGCTGCAGAATACCAAAGATGGACATCTGAGGTTATACTGAATGGAGGCTGACTATTAACTGGGGACATGACCTGACTGGTAAAGTACGTCGGCTACAACAGTTACAAAGGACAGGGATAACCTCACAAAGCAGAGGACTCAGGCAACAATGCTTGCCCTCTGACATGGGAAACTTCATAAGCTGGGAATGACCAAAGCTAGAATTTAAAATGGGGTAGGAGCAGGGGCATCGAGGAGAGAGAGGGGACAGAGAGTAGCTGATACTTGAACTAACAAGTCAAGTTTTCCCAAATTACTCCTGCACTGTGTTGACTGACAAAAACCTGTTTCATTATATAACTCAAGCCTAAAGCAGGCGCTGTAACACTGTAGGAAAACTTCAATCTTGCTGATAATTTTGTTTGCAATTGCTTCTGAATTTACGACTTCATTAAAATGTTTGGGCTTCAAATTTCTATCAACATTAGAATTAACAGCTTCTTGAAATGGAAGTATTCAGTGACAAATTAATACAGTCTGACTCTCAGGAGAGGGAATTCCAAAGCAAGCCAGAATATATGGGCTTCTATACCTACTGAGGCAGTCATCAACTGCCTTTATGTCCACATACTCTGTCCAAAGAGGAAACTCTTGGAAGTGCTTGCTATATGTAAAGATTCCTAGTGCCTGGGGGCGGGGTGGGGGTGGGGGTGGAGCTTATCAGGAAGAAGTGTCTCACTCATTTTTTTAAAAAAATTTTAATTATTTTTTTTGGCATCACTGCCCTCTGGTGGTCATGGGAGCTACCCAGCCTTGCTGCTGCTGGATTTGAACCATGAAGCCGGGGGGCTGCAGTGCCGCACTCAACCACTATGCCACCGGGGCTCAGCCCTTTTAATCATTTTACTGGGGGCTCATACAACTCATCACAATCCATCCATTCCATGCAAAGCACATTTGTACATTTGTTGTTGCCATCATCATTCTCAAAACATTTTCTTTCTATTAAGCCCTTGGTATTAGCTCCTCATCCCTCCCCCCTTTTGTTCCCCCCCTTCCTTATGAACCCTTGACAAATTATAAATTACTATTGCTTTGTCATATTGTACACATTGTAGACATATTGTCATATTGTCTCTTTTCACCTACTTTTCTGTTGTCTGTACCCCAGGGAGGAGACTATGTGAAGATCCTTAAAATCAGTTCCCCCTTTCTACACTACCTTCCCTCCACCCTCCCAGTATCGCCACTCTCACCACTGGTCCTGAAGGGATCATCTGTCCTGGATTCCCCGGGTTTCCAGGTCCTATCTATACCAATGAACATCCTCTGGTCTAGCCAAATTTGTAAGTTAGAATTGAAATCATGATAGTGGGGAGGAGAAAACCTTTAAGAACTAGAGTAAAGTTGTATGTTGCATTGTTGCTAGACTGTACCCTGACTAGCTTGTCTCCTCCCTGCGATCCTTCTGTAAGGGGATGTCACTTCACCTACAGATGGGCTGTGGGTCCCCAATCTGTATTCCCACTCATTTATAATAATATAATTTTTAGTTCTTTGATGCCTGATACCTGATTCCTTTGACATCTCGTGGTCACACAGGCTGGTGCACTTCTTCCATGCAGCTTTGTTGCTTCTGAGCTAGATGGCCGCTTGTTAACCTCCATGCCTTTAAGACCCCAGATGCTATATCTTTTGATAGCTGAGCACCATCAGCTTTCCTCACCATATTTGCTTATGCACACACTTGTCTTCAGCGATCATATCAGGAAGGTGGGCATACAATGAAATGATTTTTAGTTTTTTGATGCCTGATCCTTGATCCCTTTGACACCTTGTGATCACACAGGCTAACGTGCTTCTTCCATGCAAGCTTTCTTGCTTCTGAGTTAGATGGCCACTTGTTTCCTTTCAAGCCTTTAAGACTTTGCAGCCACCAGGTCTGTGATCTTCCTGCATTCTGCATCATTGTATGGGACTGCATGAGTTCAAAGAGAGACTGAAGGACTACAATCAGACTTAAGAACTAGCATTAGACTTATGGACTGGATCTGGATTGGGCTGGGATATTTGCTTGATATATAATTCCTTCTTGATATATAATTCCTTCTTGATACAAAGCTTTCTCTTACATATATATGAGAATAGCTGGATTTATTACTCTAGTCAAACTGGCCTAATACATACATGATGCCTAGCAGATATGATCTGTTTGAGGAGTGTGTGAACAAATGTCTGACTGAGAGAACTCTCACCTCCAAAGACAGCACAATTTCTTCTTTTTAAGTTCTCATTATTCATGTGTTCCAACTTCATCAGACGAGGGTAGAGGTCCTGTTGCTCTTATTGGCAGCAGCATTAAGGGGCCTAGAGGATCATGTATCGCTTTCTGTGGTAACTCCAGCATTAACAAGCAGCTTGAATAATTAACAAGGAACTTTGGGCCCAAAGCCTATCTAGCTGGCACGCAATTTACCTTATTGACTGCCTAGGCTGGGCGAACTTGATTCAACCTTTACTCTGGGTTTTCCAATTCAGCAAGTCCTTTTGACTTGACTTCCAAGATAGCTCTGATTGCCTCTATGGCCTCCACATCCACCTTAGTCTTGGTCAGCATTTCTCAAAATGGAATCTCTCATTCCCTGGGAATGATCCAGGGGGACTTCACAGTTACACTTTCTCCTGGATTAAAAGCTACAGTAAAAAAGTTTTTCATTGCCAGGGGGGTAACAGTCATTATTTTTTTCTGAAAATGGAGTGGAATCTATATTCCAAGCTATTACCTTGCTGATGCTTTTGCCCAGCTGCTGCAAACCACAGTTCATTCTCTCCTGCCCATGGCCCACTAGCCAGTTGGCCACCTTTCTGTGTCTTGACACATCTCAAGCATGTCCTCACCTCCAGATTTTTGACCTGACTGTCCTTCTACCTGGCTCATTTTTCCTGTTCCCCTTAGAAATGAGGGTTCTTCTTGTCACTCACATTTCAGTTTAGTGTCATCTGCCCTAAGAGACCCTTTTTAACTGCCGATAGGACCAACTCACAATAACCTGTGTGATTTTTTCTCTTTTTGCAGAAGAGGATCCTCTTTCTGATATTCCTTCCTTCCTTCCTTGTATAGATTTCTCAATTAGACCTGGAACCTCTAGGAATACAGGTATCGGATTTATCTTTTCCACCTGAATAGCATGTGATCAATATCATTCCTAAAGTAATAATAAAAAAGCAAGAAAGAGTCCTGGGCAGCTTTCATTGTGGCTTTCCGGTCAAGGCCAGCTCACAGAGACCCAAGAGGGCATCATGGTCTTCTAAGGCTGGAAATAGATGCAGATGCCACATCTTTCTCTTGCGGGGTGGTTGGTGGATTTGAACCGATGAACTTGTGGCTTTCAGCCTCGAGCATAACCACTGCTCCTGCAGAGTTTCTCTACAAGTAGTTTTACAAGTTTTACATATGTTTACATATGTTCCTGAGTCACCTGGCTCAAGGTATTCCTGAGAAGGTGAGTTGGTGTAGCTGCCCCCTCATCTGTGAGACATTCACCTCCTTCCTCCCCTCAAAAGCAGTCGGTCTCCTTGACCCTGGCTCTGAAGTTTCTTCTACTCCACATGGCTTTCACCTCTCTGTACACCGGATTCCACTTGTTTCGTGCCAACCCAGGAAATGCCTTCTAAATCCTTTGTGCCTCTTAAAGCATGGATCTCGGGTTTTATGGGGAACCTGCCTTACCCATTACAAGGCCACCCACCCCCGCCCCAAGTATTAGGAACACTTCTGTACTAACCTGGTCTGCAGGATTGGTCTCACAAGGGACTCTGAGCTACTATATACATCAGGATTGAAAACCTTTGTCTCCCTCTTTTTGTTGGAAAATCCTATTTCTTTTTTGATAAGCTATTAATTAGTCTGAAAGAATCTTGGCTTTGAAGTCAGAAGCTAGAGATGAAAGTCTGAATTCTATTACTTAGAGCCAATGTAGTCCCAGGCTTTTTATTTAACCCCTCAGAGCCTCAGTTTTCTAATCTGCATAATAGGGACAATCCCACTTTGCTCTTTAATACAGATGTGTGTGTGTGTGTGTGTGTGTACTATTTACAGACGAGCTTCCTCTTCTCCCTCTTCATGCCCTTTGCCCCATTCAGTTCGCACCGCATCCTTGGATCTGAGAAGAATGGCAGGTCCAGAGTTTAGGGACTCAGCCCCCTCTCCATGTTCTCCTATGGTAGTTCCTAAAGTATTCCCAGGGAAGGGAGAGATTCCCCTAGCACTCCAACAGAGAGGTCTACCCAAGGGCAACAGTAACTCTTTGTCCACCATGATACCATTCTAAGAAAGGGGAGAAAGGGACCTTGCCACCAGTGATGGACGCATTAGATGTACTGGCCATTCATGAGAGCAGGTTTATTAAAGTACAAAGTAGTCTGATAGATGACAATGCTTCATTTTGTAAGACTTTGGCTGAGTTTGGGTACTGTGGTTCAGGATAGTACGTTCTCACTGGCTAGTGGGAGGCATTTTAGTGGAGCTATATTGGAAAGCTACACTTGAGGACAGCCTGAGCCGGAGATGTAAGCTCAGGGAGAATCAAAGATTACTGCACAGGCGCCTGGGAAGACTGAAATAACAAAGACGTTATCCTCGAATCATGGCCAAGAGCCTCCGTGCTATTTATGTGAGTGCCAATTTTTCTTCTTTCAGCCTTAATTTAAAATTTTCTGCATTTTGTCAGTGAGTTGTAAGCCACTTGAGGCAGAGTTCCACCCCTGGTATCTTATGTGCCAATGCGAAGAATAAGCCCCTTTCACTTGGAAAGCCTCTTCCAGGCTAGGAAGCACATCCACCTGATCCTATCTAATGCCCTCGGCTTCACAGGTGCCCCAAACATATCCAGAGACCGAGAAGAGGCTGGCTCTGAACATTTAAAATATCGATTCGAAACACCAGCTCTTTCAAGCCCAAAGGTGAGCAAGGTGCTGAAGGTGGGTTGGGTCAGAACAGCTAATGGGACTGGGATTTGCACGCACACAGCCTTCCTAGACACCTGAAAAGGAAGTACAGTGTTTTCTCCCATTTAATAATGGCGGAAGTCAACCAAAACCACCTACCCTAACCCCTTCCAGTTAGTTGCAAAGCCAGGAATAAAGTTTCTGCTCTTTGTCATATGGCCTCCTTTAAAAAAGTGCACACGCATGACATTTGCAGCCCTCTGTATTAGCGTTATGAGTGTATTAGAACAAGTGAAAGGAACCCTTTTCTCATTTTTCACTGACTGGGCCAGTTGTGCAAGTTGCTGGCTGGACCTTGTCAGGGTGACACCTGGACTTCGATCTGAATGGAGATGACTCTGTTTTCCCCTCCAAGCTTCTCATCCAACCAACCCCACTGCGCAGGCTCCTTATGAGGCACCTAAATAACGGACAACTGAAATGATTGGCTGCCTGCTAGATGCCACGAGGGGCAGCTAAAAAGAGGAAGACCCTTGACGAGACAGAGTGACACAGTGGCTGCACCAAAGGGCTCAACCCTGGGGGCGGCGTGGGCCTGGACGGAGGAGTTTCCTTTGGTTGGACAAGGGTGGCTAGGAGCCAGAGTTGACTGGAGGGCATCCGAACACAACAGGAGCCAAGGCTTGTGCTTGGAGCCCAAGATAAAAACCTGTATTGAATCCTCACACATGATCGCAGGGTAGGCTCTGGGGCACAGGTTCTCAACTTCCCTCATGCTGCCACCCTTTCCTAAAGTTCCTCATGGTGTGCTGGCCCTCAACCACAAAATTATTTTCATTGCTCCTTCATAACTGTCACTTTGCTACTGGTAGGAATCAAGCGACCCCTGGGAAAGGGTTGTTCGGCCCGCAAAGGGGTCACGACCCACAGCTTGAGAACTGCTACTCGAGAGTCTAGCCCGATGAGGAAACCAAGGTGGCCAGTAAATGGCAGGACCAGGATTTGAACTGAAGTCTGTCGGAGCCCCAGGGGCAAACTCTTGTTATCATTTTAGGCAGCTCACCCTCAACCCAATGAAACGGTCCCCCTAGGTACTTGAAAATCCAGTACAAACAGCAGTGTCACCGTCCAATGAATGGAGCAGAGTTTGGGGGTTGGGCTTTGCTCTTCATCCGTCTGCTCACGCTACTCCAGAGAAAACGGGGTAAGCCTACGTAGAGGCAGTGTTAGCAAGTTCAATGAGTTTGTCAAATACAATGACTACTTCTAATCGCTAGCAAGCTGAGCATGTGCAGTCTAACAACCGGCCAGAAGAACGGTGCACACACAGCAATGGGTAATTGAGTCTTTCAATTTGACTTGGAAGTTCAAAGACACTGGTAAAGGTTAAATCTCCCACCACTTCCAGCCCCAAGACCCAGAGGTGCAGAAGGGCCCCTATCCGTGCTTCCACAGCTGCTCTAACAATCAGCTAATGCTGAAACTGCTCCTCCTACTTCAGTCTTAGCCCTAGAGGCTTGGATGACTCACTCCGTTAAGAGACATTGCTACAAGGCCTGAAGAAGCTCTGCCGTCATTAAAAAAATGTTTCAACTATGCATAATCTCCCCTTTCTTTTTCTTTCTTTCTCCCACAACAAGGAGTTGCCTCTGAGGGCACAGGGAGGCAGTGGTGATGCTGGAGAGCACAGTGTATACACTGCCTTCTTGGGCTATAAGGGTGTGGAGGTCAGATGCCCCCAGTGCCTTAGAGATGAACATGGGATACGCAAGTGTAGATACAGAAGTGTAGATACATCTGTGATCATCTCTCAATCTGGATCATCTGTATTTACCAATAGGTAGCAGGGACCAGCAGTCAGCACATGGCCTCCCAAACCAGGTTTTGGAGAAGCCAAAGCTGGATGGAAACAATGGTGATGTATGGAGTATGTTTTCACCATAGGACTCAGGGGTGCCTGCGTCTTTTCTTTCCTATCACTTTTCCCATCAGGTGCCTAAAAGAGAGACATGAAACAACTCCTTCGAGAGTCCTTCATATGTGGGGGGGCCTTTTCTCCCATAGAAATTGTCCAGTCCCCTGACCTATCCCTGAAAAGCACCATCCAGTCTATCTGCACTCAGGAAGTAGGCCACTGCCTGGGAAAAGGTCCTGACACTTATCTACCTCATCACAGGGAATCCCTTGATGTTTACCACTAGGCAGTTCCTCAGATAAGCAACTAGGTACCTTTATCTGATTTCATTTGTCCTTCACTCAATCAGCACTCTCAGACACAAGGTAAGGGGGAGAGATATAGCTTAAGTTTTAAACTATAGTCAGATTCAATAGTAGAATTCATGGGGTTTCAAGAAAGAAGCACAATTCTGTCTTGGATTCTGTCCCAAGGGACACATTGGAATTAGGAAGTCAGCCTTGCCTGTTCAAAATCTCTGAACATGAGCAATGCTTAAACCATGTTGCAATGTATTGCTTTTCTAAGGATTATTAATAATACATTTCTAACGACGCAGAGACTGGCTATAAACTTTCAGAGACAGAATGAGAATGTAATCTGTCCACACCAACAGAGATGAATCACTTTGATCAATTCTTTATGATGGTGCCTCATCTCCTACAACTTTGGGATTGGTTAAGATTCTACAGTGAAGTCTTCTGTAACTGCCATGGGCACCTCATTCCTCATCAGAGGCTGGCACCTTGGGTTGTAAAAGTGGGACTGTTATATAACACCAGCACTCTGCAGCCACCCCTGGTCATGAATATTAAGTGACAGCCTCAAATGAGTGGATACCAATAAAAGCCTCCTGGCAGGATCTTCTCCAGAAGTAAACCAGAAGGTGGCACAGTGTGTCCTTGCCAGTCAGCATGCAGGCACCATGGCTTCAGGCGCTGTGGCATCCTTGCTCTCAGCAGCTCTCCCCCCACCTCCTCCAACCCAGGACTGCATGACTATGTTTATGGGCAGGCTGGACTCTCCCTAAAATTCTCCTTCTGTGTACAGTCCTATTTTGGTCTTTATGCTAAGGCTATAGGAATCTCATATAGTGAGGGGTACAGGACTTAACTGTTTAGTTTGATCTGATCATACTTATTGTGCTTATTGATATTTGTGTTTATAGAAGTTGCTCCTGATTTACTCTCTGTGGTTTCAGTTACCCACCATGGTCAATCGTGGTCTAGAAATACAAGACAGCTTCAACAAACTCACGGGAAAATGAAACGAAACAAAAATGGAATTTTTCCCACAAACTTTTTGAAGCTGCCCCTCATATTTAAATTGCAGGCCTTTCTGAGATAGTGATAAAATCTGGTGGTGTCGGCCTGCTCTCTCCTGCCTGGGACTTGAATCACTCCACCTGCCATGGCACATCTCATACTTGCTCTTTAGTTAGCAGATAGCCAACTCGGGTTTCAGATAGCACAGGGTGTGCATTCAAGTAACTCTTTCTTTGCTTAGTCATAGTCCCCCAACATAGGCATGATGATCGAATGGCAAAACACAGTTGGATGACTGATACTGTACAGGTGAACGTGCCTGCTCAGGTTACCCCTAATCCCTGTCATATGTATTTGCAAGGGGAAAAAAGTTAATATAGGATTTGGTGCTATCTAGAGTTTGAGGCATCAACTGGAGATCTCAGGACATATACTGTATTGATAAGGGGGCCTTACTTATGTATCCACCTTCTTTTTAGGTGAGTGTATTCCTTTCCTTCTTTAATATCTTCTTTTAGATTTTTTTTTATTATTCCCAATTTCTCTCCTAATTCAGAAGTGATGCATTCTTTCTATGTTTAAAACATCTTGAAACTTTGCTATTCCTGCTTCACTCATTACTTTTCTCCCTGACTGGTGCTTTAAGTCACAGAGAGCATTTTCTGAGCAGCACCCCCATCTTAAAGGTTATTCTGGTCCAGCACATTTCTTCAGGCTTGTTTGCCTTTCTTTAACTTCATGGACTAGATATGATTAATTATTTGCTGATTTCACTCAAATTTAAGATCGTCCTTTAAAAAGTTCCTGTCTTGGATCATCTCATTTTCAAGTTCTATAAATGGATATCTTTTGGTGAAAATGTTTTGCTTGTTTGTTTACTGGAAGAAGGCCCTCTTTTTTGCCTGCAGGTTTTAAAGACAGTTTCACTGGATTCATAACCCTAAATGGACAATTACTATTTGTTTTCACAATTTAAGGATACTGTTTCACTCTCTCTTACCACCCATGGTGATTGTTGAGAAGTCAACTCTGGGTTCTAAGGCTATTACTACATAAGTAGCCTGTTTCTCTCTCTCTCTCTCTCTCTCTCTCTCTCTCTGTCTCTCTCTCTCTCTCTCTCTCCCCCTCTCTCTCTGGCATCACTGCCCTGATGGGAGTAGGAAGCTTTGCTCCTGGAGAGCTGCTGCTGAATTTGAACTGCCAACCCTGTGGACCGCAGTCCCTCACACAACCATGGCACCACCAGGGCTCAGCCTACTCTATATCTTTTAAGGATAATCTCTGTATCTGTAATTCCATTGTTTGTATAACAAGGTAAAGAATTCTTATTTTTTTCTTATTGGGATTCACAGTGCACTCAGCACCTGAGCATCTTAAATCTCACATATAAGATATTCTCAGTCTTTATCCATGTTCTCAAACCTTCAAGTGCACCTGGATACAAGGTCTCACGTTATTTTCTAAGTCTCCATCACTCTTTCAAAAACTTTGCATTCATATTTATTCATAATAAATTCTAAAGTGATCATTTATCTCTGCTTTCTCATATAGTATTTATCAGATATTTGGTATGCTATTTAATTCCCCTATTAAGTTTTTATTTTTAATGATTCTATATATATTCTATTTCTATGCCTTTTAGTTAGATGGTTCTTTTTCTAATTCTAGCTGTTATATTTTAATAGTTCATTATTTTTAATTTAGGGGCGGCATCACTGCCCTCTGGTGGGAGTGGGAGGCCCAGCCTTGCTCCTGGAGAGCTGCTGCTGGATTTGAACTGCCAAGCCAGTGGGCCGCAATCCCACACTCAACCGGGGCTTGAGCCAGTGAGCACCACCGGGGCTCAGCCCTATAGCTCATTATTTTATCTTCATCCTCTCCCCATCTTTTCCAACTTTTAACTGTTTAAATATTTTTTATATATTTTAAAAATGTTTATATTATATATATTTTTAACTGTTTAAATATTTTTACATACTCTCTGTTTAAATATTTTTATATACTGTGACAGAATGTCATTTAAAAATAAAAGGCAAAAAAATAAAGTAAAAATAAAAGGCTACAACCATATTGTTAGTCCTGTATGTGCCTCCAGATCTTTGCAAACGCTCCTGACAAGGGACTTACCTATTTTCCCTTGTCTCAAACCTGGGCAATGCCTTTGTGATTGAATTTATCTTTTGTGTCTGAGAATTCCAGCGCCTGAAGTTCTTGGCTGTCTATCTCAAGAAATCAATCTCTCTGTCTAGTCTCTGTCTCTCTTTTGCTGACACTTAACAATCCTATCAAGACTCTGAATGGCCCTGTCCTGGTGGCACATGGTGAAGCGCTTGGCTGCTCCCCACAGTTTGGCAGTGAGAACTTACCAGATGCTGCACGGAAGAGAAGGCCTGGGCAGTGCTTTAGTCCGTCTCACCCTAGGAGCCCTCTGGGGTCACTGCTACTCTGTGCTCCTGGGATGATGTGACTTGGAATCAACTGAACAGAACACAACAATTACCACAGATTGCTTTCTTATTTGGTGATTTAGGGGCTCTCACCTTGGTCTGAGATTAATGGGTAGGTATTGTGGGCTTGCCTTTGGTTGGTGACAGGCCCCCGGGAGGGCTGTGGACTAAAACGATTTTAATTTATACCTTTTCCCGGAGTCACCCATACTGCATATTCTTCTCTTTTTTTTGGCATCACTGACTCAGGTGGTCATGGGCGCTCTCCAGTGGTGCTTCTGAGAGCTGCCGCTGGATTTGAACCACCATGCCCGCAGGCTGCACATCCTGCACATTCAATAAGCAACAAAAACTGAAACCATCAGGGGGCAGAGTTATGGTCACGATTCTCAAGGGAGCCTCTGGTTGATACAGTGTTTTCTTACTGACCTGCCGGCTGTCCAAGGGGCAGGCAGCTGACGTTTCCGTAGGTGTTTACAAATTCTAGACAGAGCAGAAACAACTCTGTAGATCCCATGATAGCATTTTATAGCTGGATAAACTCAGAAAAGTAATTTGATCAATTTAAAGTTGGTCTCCAAGACTGGACCAGAATCTAGTTCTGCTGATTCTCAGATAAAATCTATCTATTTATTTGGCGATTGTCACTGAACCGGCGAAACGGCGGCTCCTGGCGCAGAGGCCTCCCTGTGAGTGCAAAGAAGCTCTAAAAATGCCAGAGCTCCTTCTTTTGTCTTTCTGCATTTCCTTGGACACTCAACTCTCTTTGTCCTCTCATTTCCCCCCCGTTTAATCTGCTTTTGAAGGAAGGCAGGCTTCCTTACATGTTGCTTCAGATGAAAACTTCACTGGAAGCCGGGCCAGCAACATTCAGAAGGCAAGTTATCAGCTGGGTCTGGCTATCTCCCACCGTGAACTGTGATAAAAACGGAAGTTTAAGAAAAGGCTCGGCTGGGAATATTTCTCTCCGCTGTAGCGGAGCCACAGCGTGGCAGGTTAACAGACTGCCATGCAAAAGCGAGCGACAGTGAGGGCGGGGGGCGCCTGCATAACTTTTGTTAACGTCATCAAAGCCCAAAGAAATTGAAACGTAGCGTTCATCCTCAACAGTCACTCTATGTGCAGACGTGGGGACCACTCTGTTCCCCACCGCCCAAACCAAATGGCTCGAAGTACACCCGTTACGAGAGAGATTATTCAGAGAAGGGAGAACAGAAGCTCAACCACCAGCTAGCTCTCACATGATTCCCGGATCTCTGCCCATTCCCTTTCCGAGATTCACTGATGACAGGGTCTCAGGAAGTCTCTGACCGGGCAGATGGAATTTTGTGGGTCAGAATAAAACCCTTAAGTTCAAAGTAAGATATCTATTACCAACTTTCTTTTGGAGGCCTTACCTGTATAGTGTTACTGTTTTCATTGATAATATATTCTAGACTTTTCCAACTCTTCAATACTACCAGGGGCAGGATATTGAAATGAATCACACCCTTCTTTCCCTTCCTTTTATCCTTTTCAAGTGTAAACAGCAATATTACACCCCCTGCTACGAGGCTGTCAAAGCCTGGGATTAATGTACTTCCGGTCACTTACACACTTATTCCAAAGATACCTGCACCAAAAAGAAAACTATTAGGGATGCCATTTTGGAGGTGTTCCACGGTGACACTGTTGAGACCCGGCACTTCCTGGGAAACATGCCCACCACTGTCAAGAGACCTGGGTGCTCCGCACATGACCTTGTTTCATTCGCTATTTTTCTACCTACAGTTTTGACCTTGGAGCCACAGAAATGATTAGCTGACTAAGCACGCATCGTGTTTCCCATTTGTCTCTGGCAAGGGGCTGCTCAGCCATAGACATCTCCCTGGTATCTTATTAGGAGCCCTGGTGGCCCAGTGGTTATACAGCAGGCTGCTCACTGCAAGGTCAGCAGTTTGAAACCATCAGACACTCAGCAGGAGAAAGAGGAAATGTCTACTCTTAAGAGTGACAGTCCCAGAAACTCACAGGGGCAGTTCTACTCTGGCCTACACTGTTGTCACAAGTGACATCAACTTGATGGCACCGAGTTTGGTGTTTTCAGTGCATCGCCAGGGGGTGATGTGTTAAATCTAGCCAACGGATTGAGAGAAAAAAGGACTATTATTTCTGGGCAGAGGAAGATGAATATCCCATACATCTTCCCACACACTCTCCCTCTCCTTCCCTGGTGATCTGGGAGGCAAGCTTTGAAGACCATCTTGTAAAATAGAAGACGCCTGATCACAGCTTGAAGGAAAGCCACCCAACTAGAAACATCTACTTTGGAATTTTGTGTGAGTGATAAATAAATGCACTATTGTGTTAAATCATGGAACTTTTGGGGTTACTTACACTGACTAAAACAATTAATTTCTGTTCATTTGTTGTATAAAACTGTTTAAAAAGGGATTCTATCTGTACATATTCTAGCCTCTGCAGTGACTTTTTAGTAAATTGACTTTGAAAAATAATAGCTTTTCTTTTTATTTTTTTAAGTTAAACGTCTCTGGGATTTCAAGCTTTTTGTGTGTGTGTGTGTGTTGTTGTTGTTGAAAAGATACCCAGGACTGAGCACTTTGTCTGACATATAGCAGTAGTCAAATGTTCATTGAATGAAAAAGTGAAATTAATTCATATCTTTTGTTTAGGCTGAGTCCAGGGCCAGGCACCCTCTGTTCCAGCCTCTCAAGAAGACAGATCGTTTGCTAAGCTTCATAGTATCTGAACTTCAAAGCACCTGCCATCAACACTCCCCAAAACTTCCCTCACCCACGGAACATGCCTCCCTGGTATTGTTTTCCAGGGACAAGATGACCCCCACCTTGGTGGGACACAGTCTTCCTCTCTCTAGCACTGTTTCCTAGGAACTGTACAACTGGGAACTCCTCTTCCCCTTTACAATCCACCTGCCTTCAGCTCAAGTTATATATATATATATCCCGCCGTCCCAAAAGCAGGCATGACTCCCCTAACCTACACTCTAGGTTGTGGGACCTGCCCGGAAGCTCAAGATGCTTCTGCCCCCCTCTCAGCTCTCCCTTATTCTCCCCAAAGATCTTTTCCCTTAATAAAGCCACCCTTTGCTTCACATCTCTGTCTGGACTCTGCCTCAGTTTACCTCTCCTCTTTGTCTATCAATCTCACTTGGTGTCCCTTTGAGTAACAGACTGGCTGAGGTCCTAGGCGGGCTCACCAGTCCACAGGGCAACCAGTAACACTATAAAAGTTAAAGACCAGCCCTCAAGTGAAATAAAAATCAACAAACCAGCAGAGCAGTGAAACAAAACCTAAAGGACTCTTGTTCCAGGCATACATCATAAGAATGTTCAAGCATTTGGTGTAATGCCAATAAATTCTGCTTTTAAGAGATGAGAAAGAGGGAGGACAATTGCAAGGCAGAAATTTAGAGGTAAAAGATGAGAAAATTCTATGCCATCCTCATTCTTGCAGTTAGAGATCTTCATGATGCAGACATATTAAACCATTGTCTTTTATTTACCATTCAGCAGAATTCTCATGATACAGAAAATAGCTCCCAAATAATCAAAAAAAAATCTCAATGGTTTGGCATTTGATTGCATATATTCTGAAAAACATTATCGATGATAACTACTTAGGTGGTTTCAGTTAACAGAAGAGTGGATTTTCTAACATGGAGAATACCTTGCAGCAGGAACCTGTCATCTACCATGTTCCTTTCTAGAACCAAGCCAGTATAATAATTACGGATTGTTCAGTGCTATGCAACTCATACCTGTCCCACCCACTGCCATTAAGTAAACTTTGACTTACAGAAATTGGATATAGGGTTTCTGAGGCTGTAAATCTTTACAGGAGTTGATAATGTCATAGATTCAAACTGCCGACTTTATGGTCAAGCAGGTCAATGTTTCCACGATAATGTCCCCGGGGCCCCTCTACTGATACCCAAGAAAGTATACATTTTTGTAGTTTAGAAAAAAATTCATATAGCAACCATATTTTCCCAAACTAAAATTTCCTTTTCTCACTGAATGCATGGAAATCACAAAAATGGCCATATTACTCAAATCATCTCAAATTTCTATAGTCCTTACTGTGAAGAAAAAAACATTTCATTGTAAAACTTAACTTGGATGTCACCCGTAATGGGGACTCCAAATCAGACGAAGTCACCTTTGAAATGTCATCAGATATTCAGGGTGAACAGGATCCTGGCTATCCTAGGTGGCACTGAAGAAGCCAAGGAATCCATCGAAGACCCCCTCGTCAGAGGTGGAGTTATTGTAGCTGTCTCTGCAGAACTTTCAAACACTCAGAGGGCTGGTTGTTCGCTTCGTGCTAATTCCATATAATGGCTGGTCTGCTAACCTCGCGTGCCCTAGATTTTGGAATAAGCAAATTCAACCAATTTGGTGGCTCAACTGATAGCTTGAGGTCCATTTGATTAACTTCAAATTGCCTGTATTCCCCCTTGATTAACTTTAAGTTTCCTGTATTCCCCCTCTGCCATCTCTTGGAACTGATTTGGATTTGGATGCACTCAGTAATCTGTCCCTTCTGTCAAAATTCACCCAACAATTAACTTATCCCAGTAGCAGAGGCAAGCTTTGTGTGAATCAATAGGTGCATGCAGGATATGTGCAAATCACTGGGGTTTTCAAAGGACTGTATACAGGGCTTCTGGAAACTTTTACTCTCTGAAAAGTGTACTGAATAGCTAATAAAATTTAATGATTTGAATCCATTTTAACATTGTGCTTCAACGTTGAATAATGTGATCTCTAACTACAGAGCCAGGTGTGGCTAAAAATCATGCTCCATCTTCTCAACACGAGTTTTCTGCCTCTAATTTTTCTTCTCCTTTCCCTCCATCTCCCCTGACTCTCCACCTCCCTATAATGTCAACTCAGACCTTCATTCTAGTTCTGGTCTCACCTATGTCCCCTTTCCTAATTTCTCACATAGCCCGGCCTTCATTGCTTGACTCTTCTTCTGGGAGCACCTTTCACGTCTTTAAAATATTTGTCTCACTTCCTCTCAGCTCACGGTACCCTTATCATCCTCACCTGGAAGACAGAAGACAAGCGCCAGGACAGCGGCAGTGTTTTCTCACTGATCCCACGACCAGTTCTGGCATTCCTCTCTTGAAGAGCTGTGGCTGGTGAGCATGCTCGCAAGGGCCACTAGGTAGCCACTCCCTCCACAGGGGGCCACTGATAAGGTCAGCTTGGAGGAGGAGCCAGAGCTGGGGAAAAGGAATCTGGCTCTCCCCCACCCAGCCAAGGACAAGTTCGGAAAGCCAATGTAGGCTGTCCTCAGGATGTGGACGGCACAAACCAAAACCACCAAACTCACTGCCTCCAGGTTGATAGAAACCCAACAGGACAGGGGGGACCTCTCCCGGTGGGTTTCTGAGGCGATAGCTGTTTATGGCAATGGAAAGCTCATGGTTCACGCTCTTGACTTAGCAGTTAGCAGCTCACTGCGCAAGCATTACACCAACTGAGCAGGCGATGGGAACTTGTTGCAGAATCTGAGCTTAAGTAACACTCAAAGTGCATCCACGTCAAATCTGCTTCCTTGTCCCAGACTGGTCAGTCAACTGAGGACAGGTTCCCAGAGCTAGGAAGTCATGCAAAATAGAATGTCATGTGTTAGAGAAGGCACGGCAAGGAGCTCAGCTGGCCATCAGAAAAGAAGGTCAGCAAGGTTGGAATGTCCACATGCAAATGGATCGTCAGGTAGAGACAGAAGTCCATGGTGGAGGCCTCAGATACGCTTATGTCCACCCAGCAGAAGTAGGAGGACAGAGCAGGTGAGGGTCTGAGAGACGGCAGGGAAGCCTCTGGGGAGGGAATGATTGCAATGAAACCCAGGAAGTAGACATAGACTCTCAACTTCAACCCTTCATTTGGCTCAAAGGATTCCCCTCTCTAGTTATTTTCTTGCATTTCTATGGCTAATAGTATAAGAGAAAGTTTCTCTTATTAACAGGGATTAACAGGGATTAACACTCCCTGCCTTTTGCCACCCCATGCAGCCCACGACTTTGCCCCGTTTAGACTTCCTCAACAGTGGGACCGGCCCTGTACTTTCCCTTCCTCTGGTTACATCAGCTTGAGACAGGCTTAAACGCCGTGACTAAAATATCACTCAACACAAATGGTCCATGTTTCTTCTGGCCCTATGATGTCACAATGACACATGCTTTCTCGTTGACCTTCCCCAACTGTCCCCTCGGAGGTCCAGCTCGTAGATAGAATAGGCGGGATGACGAGGAGGAGGTGGGGGAAGAGAAGGAGGCCTGCCAGGATCCTGTGGTCTCTCCTCCCCGGGGAGCTCTGTCCGTCAGCAACCATGCAAGGACAGCAGCTCTGACTCACACCCCAAGCAGCGGCTAGATGAAGGCCATTTTAATTCAGGAAACCATTCAGCGGGATGTATATGGGGAGCCAGATTTCTTTTCTCCTTCATTTTCACAGTTGCTATAAGAATCAGAGACTTCTAAAAATAAAGCCATATGGATGGCACAACCAGAAGCCTGCTTTGAAAAAGAATAGGGAAAAAGAAGTGTAAATGAGCTAGAGATTCACCAGCTTATGAAGGGAACGGCTCATTGAAATGAGCTACCTTTCTTTCCTTCCCAACCATTGCCTCGGCAATATGTTGGCTTGGGAGTCAGCCCCTCGTCCTCGTCCTCTGACTCCTGATTTCTTTCAACAGCATGCCTGGAGTGGGGGTGGGGGTGGGGTGGAGGCATGAAAAGGCCAACCACTAAAACTGCCCAAACAAGAGGAGGCATATTGCAAAGGCGAGGCCAGAGAAGTCCTCTGCAAAACCCCCCAGGTGAAACCCCGTCAGATGGCACAGTGGTCTACATGGAGATTCCCCCAGGACAATGACTGTCACTCGGGTGAGGGACTGTATGAGTCAGTGGTGATTACTTGACAATTCTTTGGGGTAGGATGCTGGATAAACCAGGGGATTTGGAGTCAGGCGAGTCTGGTATGAATTTCTAGTTTAAGAATTTGGTTGGCTGAGCCCTGGTGGCACAGTGGTTGTGTGCGGGGCTGCAGCCCACAGGGTGGACGGTTCAAATCCAGCAGCAGCTCTTCAGAAGCAAGGCTGGGCTTCCTACCCCCACCAGGGCAGTGATGCGGGAGAAAAAAAATGTGATGGTTGTAAGAAGTATATACATTAAAAAAAAAAAGTTTGGTTGGGTGTAGCACTTGGCTTCTTGGGATTTATTTTCATGTCCTTTGGTCTTTCCATGAGGTGGTGTACAGGGGTGAAGCATGGGGCTGCTAACCAAAAGGTCCGCAGTTCCAAACCATCAGCTGCTCCTGAGGAGAAAGAGAAGGCTTTCTACTCCTGCAAAGATTTACACTTTCAGAAACCCACAGGGACAGTTCTACTCTGTCCCATAGGCCCACTGTGAGTCAGAATTGACTTGATGGTACTCAGTTGTTTGAGAGTACCAAACACATACTCTCTCTCTCTCTCATGCTTATCAAGTTCATTCTACCTCATAATGACTCATTTGTTTCAGAGGAGAACTGTGTTCTACTGGGTCAGTGGCTTTGATCTTTCAAAAGTCCATTCATTGTAAGGGTTCTCTTTCTTCCAAACTGCCCTGGGTCCTCGGTGATTTGAAATGTTACCGTTCCATTAGCTGTGGCGTGCTCAGTGATTTGTGTCATCCAGACACTCTTTTGTTAGCGGTAGCCAAAAATACTGTCCCTAAGTTGATTCCTGTGTTAGTCCGGCTAGAGGAACAAATTTCATAGACACGCATATAGATATAAGGAAAAGGTTTATATACAAGAGAAACAGGACATTGAGCCCAGTCTAGCTCAAAGTCATAAGTCCTATATTAACCCATATGCTCGAAATCAGTCTACAAAGTCTCCTTCCAACTCACGAAGTCACAGGTCAGTGGGTGCAGAATCCCGGCACTGGCAGAGGTCTCCCCATGGCTCCTCGATTCCAGGGCTCAGGGTCCATCAACAGCAGAAGCAACTCATCGCTGGCAGAGATCTCCTTGTGGCTGCCCCAGCTTCAGAGGTCTGTCTCCATCAGGGCAAAGCCGTGTGGTCTCTCCGCTGGTTCCTCCAGCTTCTCAGACGCTCCCCTGTCTTGTCCATGATTCATCGTCTCTGAGACTAACTTCCAACAACTGGGGAAGATAGCTTCTTATCTTCATGTGGGAAATATTGCGAGGTTTCCCAGAAGTCTCAGGAGAAAGCCATGCCCACACAGAGGCCTCATTGGCTACTCAAAGGCTATCTCCAGATTAACAGGCTAGACTCCACCCTTACATTTCAATCATAAAATTAACATACACACATGACTGCCACAATTCCAATTCACAGCAACTTTACTCAGGGTTTTTGAGACTTAAATCTTTTATGGGAGCAAACAGCCTCTTCTTTCTGTCATGGAGCATTCGGTGGGTTTGTACAGCCAACCTTGCAGATAACAGTCTAACACTCGCCCAATAGTGTCACAAAATTATGTCCTTTATACACAGTTGTGAGGGCAAGCACGTGGTGTAATGGATGGGAAACAATGTAGTACAAATGGTGTATTCTGGTCAGTCTGTTTTGCTTGTTGTGCGAATTCCAGTGAGTAATTATTGCATCTCTCCACATTTAGAACCAATTAAAGCATACACAGAAGAATCAGAAAGTGGAGCAAATGTTACTTTTCTGACTGGGAAAGTTGAATTGAAGAACAGGGCTTGATGTGTGGTCTTCTATGAGTCCTGGACAGAAGTTACCTTATGCACCTGCTGGTCGTAGATGTTTTACTCTGGCTAGCTTATCTTGTTCTGCCATTTTTATATTTGGTCAAAAACTTCCTGTTTATACTTTAAACTTCTGGGGAGAAGAGATTATGTTTAATATCTTTTTTTTTATCCCACAGTTTCTCAGTCATGCAAGTAGCAGGTGTTCTGTCTGCTAAAGGATCATGAGGATTTGTGCTACAGTTCCCCAGGAAGCCTCCCTTTCTCCTGGCCTGGGGTTTGCGGAGAGTTGGGCTCCTGTCTCCTCATTCCCAGTGTCTAGAGCAGTGGTTCTTAACCTGGGATCAAGACCCCTTTGGGGAGTCGCATGGTTCTTTCACGGGGTCGCCCAATTCCTAACAGTAGTAAAATTACAGTTAGGAAGTAGCAACGAAAATAAATGTATGGTTGGGAGTGGGTTCACCACAACATGAGAAACTGTATTAAGGGGTCATGGCCTTAGGAAGGCTGAGAACCACTGGTCTGGTGTCACGCTGGACACTTAGCAGGCTTTTTGAAAATTGTGCCGAAGGGCTACTCAGATCAACGTGGAAGGGCTTAAAGGACAACGTCTAGTCAGGAATCCATTCTTGATAGCTTGTTCATTTGGGGGGCAGGTGACTCTACGTGCATAATTCCTTCAGTCTTAGGATCTATTTGAGGCAGTTTTTCCCATGACAAACTTTAGCTTTTGCCTGCTCCTCAGGTACATTGGTTAATGAGCATCTGTGGCCCTTGACATCTCAATTTCCGTTGGCATGCTAACATCCTTACCAGAGAATCACTGTCACTTGGCAATTAACTTATAACCATAACAGAAGCCTGTGACATGTAATATTTCAGAGTATAGCGTGACCCTTGTTCTTCTCCCGTGGGACACACGTGCCAGGAAATGATTTCCTTTGGCAGAATCAGCTCGCAGCATGGCTCTCTAGGCCTTTCCGTCTGTCCAAGCCCATCCCAGAGCGCGCAGCTTCTCTACCCCTGCATCACCAGGCACCCTGGCCACCGAGCGGGCCTGTGCTGCCGGGCCAGGATTGAAATAGTGGGACGTGAACAGAGAAAGAAACGGAAGTCAGGGGGATACACAGGGGTCTCTGGAAAGGGTGGGCCTTCCAAACCCTCTTCCCAGGAGTGCTGCTCTTCCTTTCAGGGCCTGCACGAGGACCTGAGAAAGGAAGCCTCACGAACAACCTTGGTTATAAGTTGAAATGACAGTGTTTTGGATGTATTGGGTTAAGTAAAATATATTGTTAAAATTTGTGTCACCCATTTCTTTTCCCTTTTTTAAAAAAATGTGGGGGGCGCATCATTTAACATTACATCTGGCTTATAAAGCATTTCTCTTGGGTGACACAGACCATAATAGCAATGCTCTCTGCATGGACCTCCTGACATGAGAAATGAGGGGAAGTGCACAGTGGAGACCCAAAGCCGATCTGTAGAAAACTGGACATCCCTCTACAGAAGGATTGCAAGGAGGAGACGAGCCAGACAGGGTGCAATATAGCACCAATGAAACATACAATTTTCCTTTAGTTCTTTAATGCTTTCTATGCCCCCCCTCTATTATGACCCCAATTCTACCTTACAAGACTGGCTAGACCAAAGTATGCACACTGTTACAGAAAGAGCTGGAAACACAGAGAATCCAGACAAATATACCCCTCATGTCCAATGAGAGTAGTGATGCCAGGAGGGTAGGGGTCAGTTGGGGGGAGAAAGGGGAAACTGATCACAATGATTAACATATAAGATACCTCCCATGGGGAATGGACAACAGAAAAGTGGATGAAGGGAGACGTCGGACAGTGTAAGGCATACAAATAATAAAAATCTATCAAAGGTTCATGAGGAAGGCAGGGTAGGGGAGGGAGGGAAAAATGAGAAACTGATACCAAGGGCACAAGTAGAAAGAAAATATTTGAAAATGATGATGGCAACATATGTACAAATGTGCTTGACACAATGGATGGGCATATAGATTGTGATAAAAGCTGTAAGAGACCCCAATAAAATGATTTAACACATAAAAAAGAGTCTGTAGGTTCTGCCCTCAACATCAACCAGTGTTGGACTTTGAACAAGTCACCTCTCCTCTCAGGATAGTCTCAGATTCTCTATCTGCTAAGTAGGGTGGCAGTTTTCAAAGGAACTTCCTCTGAGTGTACACAGTTTTATGACTCTTACACATTTTCTAAGAAACAAAAATCCTTTTGAAAGAGGAAGCAGATGGAAACACGAGACCTCTAATCTCTTTTGAGATTTAGCAACAGCTGGTTTGAGCTCTCTCATCCCCCTATCCCAGGGGTATCAAACTGGCAGCCCACAGGCCACAGAGGTAATTTTTTGAGGCCCATGATAGTCTGAAATAAAGTGAAAATAGAAAAACATGTTGAGAAGAAAATAGCACTTAGGGGAGATCGAGGCAATACTGTACCCACAATTCCCCCGTTAACCCTTTAACTACTGAAGACGGTAAAAATCACAAAATCAAAGTTGCTCATTTTAATTGAGTTTGATACCCCTGCCCTATCCCATCCTCTTTTAAAATAAAAAATTTAAAATTGCAATGAAAAAAATTTTAAAACAAAGTTCTATGATATCCGGTCAACTCGTTCTCAGATGGTATCCACATCCCACTACCTCCAACCCTACCCCCAAGCATACATACAATGCTTTCCTCAAAGTCCTGAAGTGGCTTCCTCACAGGAAGCATTTGATGTCTTGTATGAGATTGCCCTCTGTTTAAATGATACTTTAATTTTCCCTAGGAAAAGTCCCAGTTGTGGAAGTGTACAAATAATTTTCTAGCTTTCAGAACTTTATATTTTCTAAGTATAGATGAGCAGTTTGAAACCACCAGCTGCTCCAAGGGAAAAAGATGGAGTTTTCTGCTATGACTTATCATCAACTTCAGGGCAGAGAGTTTGGTTTGGGGCTTAAGTATCCATTGATTGAGGAAATCTGGATTCTGCCAACATTTCTATGACTGAAAAAATGACTCAGGGAAGACATCTATGAGTCCCAACTTTAGGGAAAGAATAAAACACCTGGTCACGCTCATTCATCATCGCAATGTAGTTATGCAAAAGATCAGCCTGTGGGACTATGTCTGGGGTGCTCTTGCTTTTCTCTCTTCCTGAGGGGCAGCAACCAGCCCTTTCTTGTTGTCTGGCTCTTCTGGGGCTGGAGCAGGAAGGGAGATGGGGAGGACTCAGAAAGGGGAGGCACAGGGAAGAGGAGGAAGATGTAACTGTTTGTAAAGGTACACCTGTGAATGAAAACAGCACACTTGGAATGGCAGAGTGATGATGTTTTCTTTTTGGGAGAGTGATGATGTTTTCCTTTTTATTTGGAAAGAGAGGAATAACATGGGAATAGATAAAGGTGGTAGTGAGAATCCTCATAACAATGAAAGAATTCTACAAGGTCTTTAGTGGGAGACTGATGAAACATGGAAGATTCATTGATAATTATTGGAAGTTGAAATGTAAAAGCTAAAAACAGAGAAAAGAACAGTAGATGGAAAATATGGTGTTGGTATTTGAGACAAAGCTGAGACCACATGACCGAATTTTGTAGAACCAACAACTTGTTCGTAGAAATACTTTTTATCAGCAACACAAAAGGTCACTGTGCACATGGACATCCCCAGATGGAATACACAGAAGTCAAATGGACTACAAATGTGGGAAGAGATGACAGAGAAGTTCAATATTGGCAGCAAAAACCAGGCCAGGGATTGACTATGGAACAGACCATCAATTAATGACTCATGTCTTAGCTCGGGATGAAATTGAAGAAAATGAAAACACGTTCATCCAGACCCTCTCTGTCTTGGAACTATAGTCAGAATATTCCTAACCCGCAACTATGCTAAGACTTCATAGCTCACATATTTGGGCATGTTGTCAGGAGAGACCAGTCTCTGGAGAAGGACATTATGCTTGGCAAAGTAGAGGGGCATTAAAAATGAGGACGGCTTGCTGAGCCCCGGGGGCGTAGGTGGTTGAGTGCAGGACTGCGGCCCATGGGCTTGGCGGTTCAAATCCAGCGGCGGCTCTCAGGAGCGGCACTGGGTAGCGCCCATGACCACCAGAGGCAGTGATGCCAAAAAAAAAAATAAGGATGGCCCTTGAGTAAAAGGAAAGACTTGGAGTCGACAAGCATGGGCTCAGACCTCCGAACAACGGTGAGGTTGGTTCCAGTCTACTGGTGTACTGAGCGGTGCTTCCTTCTGTTATACACAGGGTCACTGTGAGTCAGAACCGACTTAAGGGCCTCACAGCAGTACAGAGTGGCCCACCTGAGGGCCTTCCAACCCTTCTCACTCACTCATCTTCTACTGTGACCATGGATCCTGGGCTACACCCTGTCAGAATCTTGGGGCATGGCACCGGTTTCTCATTTGGGTAGCAACTTTTCAGGAAGACAGACATCCTTCTGTTTCTTCATCTGACAGAAGTACTTGAAAGTAAACTTAGCATTCTGTCATCTCAGTATTCCCAAACTTTCTCTGGAATCACTGTTTAATGAGCAGATCTGCAGCTGTGAGCCCAGAGCCTGGGCTTAGCCTCTGGGAATACAGTTGTCTGACTTTGAGAGGACATCTCAGGGACATCATTAAAGCGCTTATGCTCAATGTTAACCAGACTCACTGATTACACAGGACACGGGAAGCTTGTCATTATCCATAATCATTAAACATGGCTTAACTTCGTACCCAGTGCTGGCATTTGTTGACAAGGCCAGGGGACATACCTTATGCACCAACCACATATAGGCAACAGGAACAATCTGTGGAGCTGTTCCTACCCTGGGGCTCACGATCAGGGGACACTTCACGCCTCTGAAGCTCACATCCCTACAGCATTGAATGCAAACCCTTCCAAGGAGCTTTTATACCAGCTCAGTCACTGAAAACATTGTCACTCAGTTCTCTATGATGTACCAGCTAGAGTCCTTGTTTGATCTCATTTCATGATCAAGTTTCTCCAAAGGTTGTCTAAATCCATCATCCATCCCCTCACAACTCCTCGTTCTGTGACCAATACCATTCTGATGGCCTGTTCAGACTCCATGGCGACGGTCCCTCTGTGCACTGAAATTAGGTGCTGCCAACAGAGGAAACAATCTCTCCTGGAGGAAACATGGCCAGAGTGCTCGTAGGGATAAGGATGGTGAGACTTGGTCTCATGTACTCTGGATGTGTTATCAGAAGACAGCAGTCCTTGGAGAGGGACATCATGGTGAGGGTACAAATGGAGGGACAGCAAACCACAGTAAGGTCCTCCACGAGCTGGACTGACTCAGTGCCTGAAACAATAGGCTCAAATATAAGAAAAATCCTTAGTGTGACATAGTATTGGGCAGGGTTTTCTCTTGTTGTCCACGGGGTTGCTATGCATTGGAGGCAACCAACTGACCAGAATGTACCACCATAACTCTCATAACCAGAGACCCCCGGGGATGGGTCTACCCTGCTCTCTCGGGTCACCAGGACGGGGAATCTACTCCAGGGCAGTGAGTTTGAGTTTCTTTAGAGCCATTATTTCAAATATATCCTTTGTTCGTCCTCATGCAACGTCTAACTCTCATGGAGCTCAAGTCTATTTAGATCAATAACTACCCTACGGTCTGAATTCAACTTCATTTTCCTCATCAAAACCACAAAAACACAGTAAAAGAAAGCCAGGCCTTTATCACAGTGAAGACACTATGAAGCAGCCAGTTGCTGACAACTGCACTTGATCCCAATTCATCCTAGACACTTCTTTTTCACTTATCTCCACGCTCCTTCCCTTATTTTACTTCTTTTGCACGTCCTGTTTTCATGCCCTTCTCATTTGCCTCACTGACACAAAGTCCAGACTCTCTCTACCTGCACATCTACAATGACTTTTTGCTCTGTTTATAATAATACTCTGCTGCATTTTTGGTGAGTGGAGCCCTGGTGGCACTGTGGGTTAGGTGTTGGGCTGCTAACTGCATGGTTGGTGGTTCAAACACACCAGCTGCCCATGGGAGAAAGGTGAGACTGTCTAGTCCTAATAAAGATTTATCCTAGATAGTATTCTTTTAAAAAAATATTTATTGGGGAGCTCTTACAGCTTATAACATTCCATACATCAATTGGATCAACCATATTTGTACATATGTTGTCATCATCATTTGCAAAACATTTTCTACTGGAGCCATTGGTATATATACCTCCCTCTGCTACCCTCCCACCCTCACGTATCCTTGATCAATTATATATTGTTATTTTGTATCTTGCACTGTCCATTGTCTCCCTTCACCCACATGTCTGTTATTCATCCTCCTTCCAGTGGTGGTGGTGGCAGCGGCTATATATCCAGTCTTGTGATGGGTTCCCCCTTTCTCACCCTTCCTGCTCCCTCACCATCCCCCTACCCTCGTGATATAGATACTCCCATTACTGATACTGAGGAGTTTATCTTTCCTGAATTCTGTATGTCAAGAGCTCTTATTTGTACTGATGTGTGTTCTTCAGTCTAGCCAGATTATCATGGTAGTGGTGGGAAGGAACTATTCAGGAACTAGAGTAGTCGTTCTTAACCTGCGGGTCATGATCCCTTTGGGGCGCAAATGATCCTCTTACAGGGGTAGCAGCTGCAAAATTCCAGTTATCAAGGAACAATGAAAATAATTTTCTGGTTTGGGGAGGGGGCTGTTACCACAACTTGAGGAACTGTAATAAAGGGTCATGGCATTAAGAAGGTTGAAAACCACTGACTAGAGGATTCATCGGTGCTATATACTATACAGCACAAGATACTATATCTTGGTTGACTCATCCCTCCCTTATACCACTTCTATGGGGGATATCCACTTATTTACAGGTGGGCTTTGGGTAAGGTGACCAGACGTCTCACTTTTAACAATTTAACATCCCACGGCATTTTAAAGTAAAATAAATATATTACCATATTATTTTTGCATTCTATGAAAATTTTTGTTGCTCTATATAGACCAAATTTGTCATCAAGAACCCCCCCTCCGCAGTCAACAGTGTCCCGCTTAAAATCTGGTCACTTTGGCGTTGGATACTCAGCCCCACGTTCCTCTTTCACATCAACATAGTGGCTTGTTTGGGATCTTTGGATTCCTGATCCTGGTAACACCTCATGACCACACTGGCTGGTGTGCTTCTTCCATGTGGAATTATTTGCTTCCCTGCTGGATTGCCTCTCATTTGACCTCAAGCCTTTCAGACCCCAGATGCTATATCTTTTGTTTGTTTATTTTATTATGTTCTGTTTTTTGCTTTTGTTTTTCTTCTGCCCTATGTCTATATAAGATAGGCAGGAAAAACAATCCTGAGGAGAAAACTATTGGACCTGTAGTGGTGGTTTTTTTTTTTGGGAGGGGTAGGGAAATGGGAGAAAAGTGGGCAGGGAGAAAGACTGCAGAGCCAATAAATGCAGAGATAAGGAAACAGCAAGATCTAAAATTGATGGCAAGGAGGGCATATAATACAGGGTAGGGCTTGGCCAAGAGCAATGTATCTGAGAGGAAATACTAAGAGCTTAAAGGATGGTGAGCATGATAGTGGCATAGGAAGAAGGTGAAAGGAAATAGAGGACAGAAATAGGAGATGAGCTATTTATAGAGGCAAAGTTACAGGCATGTCTATATGTAAATGTTAATTTAGAATGATAGGGATAGAGGTCAATATACAAATATTTATACGCTAAGTATTAAGATAGCAGATGGACTTTGGGTCTCAAGTCAAGGCTTCCCTAACACAAGAACATTTTGTTCTGGTAACCTGATACTCTTGGGTTCTCACCTTCCTAACAGGATCACTGACCACAAATGGGTACACAAGTAAATGTGATGACAAGAGCGGATGGTGCCTGACTATCAAAAGATATATCGTTTGGGGTCTATATAGTGTTCTTTTAAGTCACAATCAACTTCAGGGAGGTTAGTGGGCAGTTTTGGAGAAAGTTGATATAGCAATCAGGTTCCCACTTGATTTAACTCCTATACCAAGAGTTCAGTGACATAAGCAACATTTTTTCACAATGTGTCAACATTTCTTTTGGCTTCATATTGAGAAGGAAGGACAAAGGGACATGGAAATTGGCACTGGCAATGGAGCAAGCAGAACACAATGAAACAGGGTGCACAGAGTGAATAAGGTGGAGGGTCTTTGGGAAAGGAGGCTCCCTTGTGAAGTGGGGTGCCTCCAGGTACTTAGCTCTAGGTTTGTGCCTTTGGGCTGAAGCCTATGGTGGCATGGTGCACGTTGGAAATGTACAGCGCAGTTAGGACATCTGTATGTGAAAGCTTCTCCCTCTGGAGAAGAGTTGGGAAAGCTCAGGAAAAGAGCAAAGAGATGAGAAGGTCTGCTGATAGAAATGAACCCCAGGGAAATGAGGGAAGTGCAGAGGGAGATATGAAAGAAGACCCTGCGAAAGCAGTGTGCATTTAGGTTCAGGAAGCGCTTCTAGTCCTATGCTGAAGACTCTTCAGCATACATCACATTTGTAGGGAATGATGAAACATTTGAGAGTTTTCAGAGAAGAAGCATTACAAAACCAACACAAAGGTCCTTTCCCTTCCCTTTAATAAAACCGTTTGCTCAAATATCAGGAAAAGCCTCCCAGAATTGTACCAGATTCCAATGAGCAAAACAGCCCCTGCTAATGAGGTCTAAACTCATGAATGAAGATTCTGCTGAATTAAAATCCGGATGAACACAGTTGGTTGCCTTTTGCATTTCTTTTCTTCTGTAGATAGGACTGGTTTCATAAGGGAAATAAGTTACTGTCATTTAAAGACAAAATAAAATGACCACACTTATCTAGAAGGAATTTAAAAAATTGCGAAATATTTTTATCCCCTTGATAATTAGAACCTAAAACAATGCACAAGGGCAGATGCCATACCATTCATTCGTGCATTATTATAGTTGAGGAAACTGAGGTACCTCTGAGAGCTTAGTTATGAGAGACATAATTAGTAAGAGAAATGAGAGCACAAATAACACTCTCCCCTCTTTTTTTTGGGGGGGGGGCATCACTGTTTCTGATGGTCATGGGCGCTACCCAGTGCTGCTCCTGAGAGCCGCCACTGGATTTGAACTGCCAAGTCCGCGGGCCGCAGTTCCCGCCACTGGGGCTCAGCCCCTCCCTTCTATTTTTTAAGCAATTCTATTGGTATATAATTCAAATATCAAACATCATAATAGTTCAATCATTGTATGAAGAGTAGTAAGCACAATCACCATCATAGTTTAAAAAGACATTTTCTTCTTTCTTATAGACAGTGTTGTTAGCTCTTCATTCTTCTCCCACATTAATCCAGTCACTGTCTTTATAGATTTACCTATCCTGAAACTTACCTATACAGAAAAACATATATAAAAAATCCCGGCAAAACCAAAAAAACTAACAACAAAGAAAAACTTCAATTGAAAAGAAAGCAGAAAATACTGAAAGTTAGAACAAATTAAAAATGGGTCAAAGGGAAATCAAATGATAAGATGTTAAATTTTAACCTGACTGCCTTGGCAATCATTCACTTTCCAATGCGTTCTTGCGTCCCTGGCCTATATGTTCAGAAGAGACTCATCAGAGGCTTAATCTATGTGCATTTCCCAGTCACCTTTTCTTTTAAACGGAAACAACTTTAAAATGCATTACAAGTGCGATCAACTGATATTACATTTTATTCTAATGATTTGTGCCATAATAGTGTTTAATACTCTGCCTGATAAAAAAGCTATTCAAATTTGATCAGTTAGGGCTGAGGTGATTCACTGGAGTCTTAATTCATATGTACACCCTGCAAGTGGATTTTGGGTTTCCACTGTCATCCATGACCTTCTGCAAACCAGGTGTTTACATGTAAGCTCTGACACCATGACCTCCTTTGGATTTGAATGATATTATTTACAATCCTAGGATAACACAGGCTGGTGTGCTTCCTCCATGTGGACTTAGCTAATGCCTCACTTAAATGGTTCCTAGTTTGAAGACACGCTTTTAAGAACCAATCAGGGGTTCTCAACTTTTTAAACAGGGGGCCAGTTGACTGTCCCTCAGACCGTTGGAGGGCTGGACTATAGTTTAAAAAAAACAAACATAGTCGGGGCTACTAAGTAGGAAGGGAGCTGTGGCAAAAGCACTCGGCAGGCTGGATAAATGTCCTTGGCGGGCCGCATGTGGCCCAAGGGCCATAGTTCAACATGACACTGTCAAGGATCTACTAAGCCTAAACATAGGTCCCCTGCCTTAAATACTATTCTTTCTGATAGCCAGGCACCATCTAATTTTCTTTGCAACACCTTGCTACAGCACTCATATTTTCAGAGATCTCTTCATGAGGGTGAACATCCAGTAGGGCCATGTCAAAATAAATAATTGTTCTTAGATTGGGGTTAGAATTAAGTGCAAACCCCAAATTCACTCATATACCTGTGGCTCATATGTTTCTGGTTCACTTTAGGGACACTATTGCCGTGTTATGTCAAATAACATCCTTTAAGTCTAATTTTATTTTTCCCTAGCATTTTTTTTTTGCAAAAGTGCCTCCATGAACAAAATTGAATTTACTTAGTAAAAGCTAACATTTGCTTAATTCAACATCTCTACTCATTGTGAACATCCTTCCCTCAACTGGATTCCTGCCAACTGTGTAATGGAATGTACTTGAGAATCATAAAATTGAATTTCCTTAAAATATCATATCTCTTCGTCTCTACTGGCACTGTTTACAATGAGGCCGCTCTTATTAAGACTTAACTATGTCTGCAGGAAAGAGTTGTTGGCTTTTGCCAATTGGAAATCATGGCTCGCATTGCGAAGGCTCGTAAATCAATATCCTTGACACTGTCAAGGATCTACTATGCCTAAACATTTTGAGTTCAAGTGTCACCTTTGACAGTGCTAGTTCTTCAAAATTTTCTGTGTGAATGACTTGCCCTTCAGAACTTAAGAGTTTTGTTCTCTGCTTTTATAAAAATAAATGGAATTATTTTCATAACGAAGAAAAAAAATCCAGCCTTAGATTTTTTCATTTGTAACAGAGTTGCCCAGCATGCAGCGAACAGTTAGAGTCAAGGCTAGTCTTGGGTTTCCTGAAAGCTTTAAAGCCTAAGTAGTCCATTCATAAGCTGTTTTCATTCTTCAGAGAGTAAAAAGTTTCAATACATTGAGGATATCAATTACATAAAACTTCAAGTTCTCTTCATTCCTAATCCCACAGTACTGCTGAGTGATTCTCATTTTCTTTAGCGGACACTGCTGGTTACCTGTTTGGAATCTTCCCCCTGCTCTCTCTTCCCCACTACACCGGTTTTTGGTCCAGAATCCACTTCTCTACCACACAACTTGAGCAATTTCCCTCCTGCTTTAGGATGCCACTCAGTTCTTAAGGGGTGATTCTCACAACGTGGACCCTGGACCAAATTGTCAGGAAAAATGGCAACGGAGAAACAAATTCTTGGCCCCAGTCAAGTTCTACTGAATTGGGATCTCTGGGTGTGGGGCCCTCAGTCTGTGTTTAAGCAAGCACTGCCGGGGACTCTGTCTTATGCTAAAGTTTAAGAAGTATCCTTCTAAGAAGGACATCAAAGTGATTTACAACCATTCATTCAAGGCCAACACAATATCAGAAAAGACCTGTGTGTGTAAAATGTGGGTGTAAAGGAATAGAAACCAGAATGGGGAAATTATGGGTCTAAATCCTTGAACAGAACAGTTATAAGAAGCATAGAAAATATTTTCAGGGGTCTTTGGGAGATTATATTTTTGCCAGGACTAGAATGCTACTCATTTAAAAAGGTAGGGTTAGCTGCTATCTTTGAACTAGATACTGTTGTTTATGACTCTGTTGATTCAAAGATTTTGTTGCTATGCAACGTTTTTTCCTTTAGGGGACAAATTAAATTTCTAGTTGGGTGTATCATGAAGTACATCCACAGTTTTACATATTTGGGTCCATCTGAGTTTCACTTCAAGACGAAATCCGAAGCCCTGCTTCTTGCATACGAATCACCTGTTGCTTTGTAAGTACACTCGAAGGTCCTCGTTTAATTGCTTGTGGTGGGACCTGAGCATAGGTATCAGAGTTACAAAGCTCTCCAGGTAATTTCCATGACTAACCAGGCTTGAGACACTTCGACCAAACCAACCCGAGCAGTCCAGTATGAAAGACTGCACGATAGTGGTTCATCACGGGGCCGGTAAATGTCAAGGCAGCAATTTGAAGCCACCAGGTGGTCTGTGGTAAAAAGATGAGGCTCTCTCCTCCCGTAAAGAGTAAGTCTCAGAAGTGCACAGGAGTAGTTCTACCTGCTCGGTAGCATTGCCATAGGTCAGAATTGACTTGATTAGTTTTTGGTTTGGTATGGAAATAGCTTCCTATTTCCATAAGGCTGACTGTTAACAAAAAGTATCTAGGACATTATTATAGTCACTGGTAAGAGATTTAGAGTATTGCAAGCTAATCAACTGGCTTTGCTATAAAATGGATCTTTTTTTACAAAAAACCCCCACAATTCCCTCAATAATTTTTAATAGTTTCAGATGTGATGAATTAGCAAGGGGAATGGGGTACAAAGTTCATCATCTGTTTGGCAGTGGAGGCACACTTGAACTGGTATATCATATGGAAAAGGGTGAAAATTATTTGCAAAGAAAATGGTGGTAAATTGCCATTTGCATCAAAACTGCCTTAATCCAGAATCTAAGTCCCTAGTTACTGCTGCTACACTGTCACTCATCATGTAGGTTATGACCAAGCAGGATAAAAGGCAAAGGATGACCGAACTTCATGGGCAAAGGAAGAGGAAATGAACATCCCACGCAGAAGGAAGAAGGCACTTTCCCAATTTCCCTGTGCCAAGGCAGGCCTCATCTCTTGCGCTTAAACAATGGAAATGTCTTTGTTAAGACAGAAAGAATACATGAGCCCTGCTCAGTTAGGGATGGTCCACCTCTTCAGAGGTCTCTTTAGTTCCCAAAGGCAAATCCCTTAGTCTATGAGGAATTGATGACATTTTATTCTTCCTCAGTGGTTTGTACAATGAATGATAGCTTAGCTTAGCTTTGATTCGATATGGTACTTAAATCAACAATTTATTGAATCACATGATGATTCAAGTTCTAGATTAGACCAGAGATAAGGGACTGAGTGAAATGAAGACCCCATTTTTGACAAAGCTGCAAGATAAGTACATAAGAGGGCTGAGCCCTGGTGACGTAGCAGTTGTGTGCGGTAGTGCAGCCCGCAGGGTTGGTGGTTCAAATCCAGCAGCAGCTTTCCAGGAGCAAGGCTGGACCTCCTACTCCCACCAGAGGGCAGTGATGCCCCCCCCCAAAAAAAACCCCAAAACATAAGCAAACACATACACAGAGGTAAGCATGTTGAGTGGTGGAATGTCAGTTATGCCAGATCACACTGTGTGGGTATCTACTGGGTGGAGTGGGGTGGGGAGGGGTGGGGAGGGAGGAGAGATGAGGAGACGGTGGTGAGCACTGAGGCTGCAGAAGCAGTGTGGGCTGTCAAGACTAATAATTTGCCTGCTATCCTAAGGAACTTGGGCTTTTTAACCAATCGGCCAGCGGTTTTCAAACGCTTTGATCTTACACTTTAAAAAACCACTGAGGATTCCAAAGGGACTTTGTCTCAACGGGCTGTGTTGCTGTTGTTGTTAGGCATGACCAAGTTGGTTCCAGAGTGGCCCTCTGTGCAACAGAATGGCACTGTGTCTGGCTCTGTGCCTCCTCTTATGCTTGAGTCCATCGGTGAAGGCACTGTGTCAATCCGTCTTCCCACTGCCCCTCCACTTTACCAACTAAGCACGATGTCCTTCTCGGAGACTGGTCTCTCCCGACCACATGGTCAACGTACATGAGATGAAGTCTCGCCATCCTTGCCCTCAAGGAGCATGCGGGCTGTATTTCTCCCAAAAAGTACTGATAATTAGTTACTAAAAATGAAAGCTAGGGAATTTAAAACTACTAGTGCTTTAGTAGTAACACTATAAATAACCTGATGTTAAATAAAAAAAATTCTAAAATGAAAAGAGTGAGAACAGTGGTATTGTTTCATATTTCTGTAAATTATTTGAAATCTCTGGTTTCCATAGCTATTTCTGCATTGAATCAGTTGTAATATGCTGTGTGGGTTATAAAAGATGAAAAAATCTATCTTCATAAAGATAATGTGACATTTTACTATTTGAGTTTTGTTTTGGACCCATTTTAAAGTTGTTTCAGCTTTTTAAAAAGTGGTTTAGGTGTCTGGTGAGTTCTCTCTGAACTTGGACCAGGGAAGAGCCTTGCTAGCACACAGAGTGCATTGGAAAGTGAATGATGGCAGATGTAGCTAAGCTAAAATTTAGCACCATATCTTTGGTTTTCCTATTGACCCATTTAAAATTTGTTCTAGTTTTTAACGTTTTCTGTTTTTTTTTGTTTTGATTTTTCTTGTTTCAAAATATTTTTCTAAATAGGAAATTCAAGGTGAATCTATCAGAGACAACAGGATTAATGGTTCCTTGGAAGTATGGCAAAGGAGGGTGGGGGGAAATGGGGAGCTAACAACAATGAGTACGAGAAGAAAGTTATAAAATTGATGTGGTGATGATTGCACCATTCTTCTCAGTATGATTGAACTATGAAATCGTATGACTTGTGAATTATATTCCAATAAAACTGTATTTTAAAAAAGATATGTTACGGAGAAAAGCAGGCCTCTTAGACTTTCAGAAAGGATCACAGAATGAACCTCACTGAGAACGGTGAAGTGAGGTGAAGCCGTGATGAGCCGGGGCCCCACCTCTCACTGCCATTCAGTCGATTCCAACTCACAAGGAGTCCATAGGATGGGGTGAAACTGCTTTTCCAGTGTCCTAAACTGCGAGTAGAGCTGATAGCAAAGGTTCAAGCAGAAAGAAATGTTTTGGAAATGATATGGAGTAGAAAGCCTCCCATTTCTCTGTTGGAGGGGATGATGATTTTGAACTGCTGTGTCTGGTCTAGCAGTGCATTGCATAATCCACTATGCCACCAGGGGTTTTATTTGAATGTCTCTTCCCTGTATTGTTCCAGCTCTAGGCAGTTAGTACTAAGATGGAGAAGGACTTATCTAGCATTAAAACCCAGGTTGGGCTGACCCTATTCCCAACCTCTGCTTATGGCTCTTCTATAAAGGTAGGAAATCTAGCAAGTGGTAGGGATAGGATAGGAAAAACCAGCATCAGTCCTCCCTCTTAGGTAATGATGAGAAACAAAAGGTGTGATAGTATTTGGTTCCAATTTAATCAGGCTAGTTCTCACCACTTCCATCCTCAAGCTTTCAGCTGTGGCAAAGTTTCAAATAAAATGTATAAAGCCTTCCTGCAGGGTTCAAGCTGGTAGGATGAAATATTAAGTATCTCACTGTACATGGAACTGAAGAAATAAAACAGCACTGAAGACAGCTGGGTTACAATAAAAGTAAAATATTAAAACCTTGAGTACCCTGAGTGCTAAAGAGTAGAGCTCTAGGCCCTGACCAGACACACAGTGCAAAGATTACTGATTGTGATGAAATGACCCAGAGAGAAGCTGACATTTTTTCAGTCTTTAAAAAAGTACCATGGTTGCTACACTGCACCCTGACTGGCTCATCTCCTCCCTGAGACCCTTCTGTAAGGGGATGTTCAGTTGCCTACAAATGGGATTTGGGCTCCCACTCTGTACTCTCCCTCATTCACAATGATATGAGTTTTTGTTCTTTGATGTCTTATACCTGATCCAGTATAGCAACGATGAAATATACAACTTTCCTTTAGGTCTAAATGCTTCCTCCTCCACCACTATCATGATCCCAATTCTACCTTATAAATTTAGCTAGACAAGAGGATGTACACTGGTATGGATAGGAGCTGGAAACATGGGGAATCCAGGATAGATGACCCCTTCAGGGCCAGTGATGAGAGTGGTGATACTGGAAGGGTGGAGGGAAGGAAGGGTATAAAGGGGAACTGCTTACAGCGATCTACATATAACCTTCTCCCTGGGGTATGGACAACAGAAAAGTGAGTGAAGAGAGACGTCTGACAATGTAAGATATGACAAAATGCTAATCACTTATAAATTATCAAAAGTTCAGGAGGGAGGGGGGAGTGGGGCTGGGAGGGGAAAAAACGAGGAGCTGATACCAACGGCTCAAGTAGAAAGCAAATGTTTTGGAATGATGTATAAATTTGTTGACACACAATGGATGGGCGGATGGATTGTGATAAAGAGTTGTACGAACCTCCAGTAAAATGTTTTAAATAAATAATTGAAAAGGTACCGAGGAGCTTCTGCTTGATTTTTGAGATCAGACAAGAGACATATCATTCCCTCAAAATACAGGCTCCAAGAGGAAATGAACTTCATACCAACTAGCTGCTGCTTCGGCCTGAAGAGTGTCGAGAGCCAGGTGATAGGAGAAGCCCTATCTGAGACGGGCCATTTCACTGACCCCTGTCTGGCTGTAAGGGCCCTCAGCTGCTGAGCTTTCACAGGGCAGTGGCGACACCACGCAGGGCGCACAGAGTGTGTTTGCAGCAGTCAGACAGTTCTCAGGGTGGAGTCCAGCTCCATCACTCGCTAGGCTGAGCACTCTGGACTGTGTATTCATAACTCTGTAACACGTCATCAGCTTGGAGCATTTACCCAGGGAATGAGAGGAGGTCCAGACACAGCAGGTGGTACAGAGGGAGTTGCTTCTGTGATGATGGGCAGGCCCTGACAAAGAGTGTGCACTGGTGGTTTCTTAACAAGTAGATAGGGTGTCACAGTGGGTCATGCACTCGGTTATGAATGGAAAGGACGGTGGTTTGAGCACACTGAGTGCCCTGCGGGAGAAAGATGAGGCACAGATGAGGCAGTCTGCTCCCGTGAAGATATACAGCCTCAGAAACACCAGGGAGAAGTCCCACTCTGGCCTGGAGGGTCAACCAGGAGCCAGAAGGGGCTCCACGGTGGTGCTATGATTACGACGCCTCACTGCACTGCGCTTTCTGAAGTGTGTCTAACTTCCTTCTGCATGAGTCAGGGTTGGTCTCTGTGGTCTCCTTTAACTAATGCAATGTGACTGAATTATTGTTCTGGTTCTGAAGCATGGTTCTCAAGAAGTTTCCAGCTTCTGCCTGGGCCTTCGAGTGAGGAACTGCCAAGTTTGAAGCCTGACTAGCCCTAGAGCATCTGTGAAGAAGGCTCAAACTAGTCATGTGAAACAGCCCCAGAGAGAAAGGGCAGTCTAGGCATCCCTTCAGTTTCAGCCCCCAGTTGGTGGTGTAATTCCAGCCACAGTCCAGACACTGGAGGAAGGCCTTTTTGGTAAGTCTTGCCCAATCTGCAGATGCATGATCCAAAGAAATGATGCTGTTTTAAGCCACAACATTATGGGATGGTGTGTTTAGATACAAGGAATAATCAGAACACTCTTCTTATCATGGTGTCTGCCCCTCAATTAAAAAAACACATCAGCTTGCTGAGCTACTAAAAGTATATAGTGAGTTTATGCTGATACTTGAAATCTCAAATCTGTTAAATTCAAGCATATCACATTTGTGGACAAGGTTAATATAGGCATGACCACAGCTGTCTGACAAGCAAGGTATAGGGCATGTGCTTTGTGTCATGAATGCCAGTACATCTTAACTTACCTAGAATTTTACACCGTTTACTAAATGTCCCACATAAGAAGAAGAAACACAATAAATGACCTCCATTCTCTGAAGTTAAACCAATTGAATCTTGTGTCAAAGTGCCTGGCCCCACCAACTTGGAAGAAAGCTGGGCTGGAGCCCACAGCAAGCGACATCATAATCAGGGGGCTTAGTGGAGGTCACTACTTGGCTCCTACCTGGCTGGAAACTGACCCTCTCTGGGTTGTCTGCACTTCCTCATTTACAAACAGTGAAGGTGTTGAGACACAGTTACTTCCAACACTAACCAGACAGCTTTCGAAGAAAACCTGTCGACACCCATATTTACCCAGCCTAAACCCAGTGAAGGCATATGATTTGCTCCTGAACTTAGAATACCTTACCTGATGGCTTTCAATTAATACATGGCCTTGTAATAATTTGCAAACCTGAGGTACACAACCAGGGTACATGAAATAACATATAATTCTTCTGCCTCAAATCAACTAAGCTCAACCTCTTTTCCTGTGCCCTACCTGCAAAGCCTGCCTGCCCTTCTCTGAGCAAGGGGAAGGAAATCCTGTGTATCCTTCACATGTCCCCACTCTGTGGAGCTTTCCTCCACCTCTCCCCTCCCACGAAGGCAGTTAATCATTATTTGTTTCTGACATTGCTTTTTCAATCTGCAAAGCCTTTCATCTAACAAACAAGCTTATCGCTTAAAAACAACACTGACCCAAAATCCACTTGCAAGATAATTAAACAGTCCCTTTCAGAAGGGCCACACAGAAGGGATAATAAATTCAAGGTGCCCTATAATACTGATGAAATGCATGATAACTATCCTTTGGTTCTTTAATATTTCCTCCCCTTACTAGTAGGGCTTTCATTTGTTTTACCTCATTAATTATGTTAGACTTGTGCATGATCATTTGTATAATTAAGATCATTCCATCTGTGAAAGCCAAGACAGATATCCCTTCAGGAACAGTAACAGGTGTAATGATCTCGAGGGAATGGAAAGTAAGGGAAGGGAACGGGAAGGGGGACTGATATCACTGATGCCTGTATCATCCCATTCTAGGGGAGCTAACAAAAGAACTGTATGTGAATGGATACATAGGATGGTGTAAGATGCAGCATAAACAAACAGCATAATTGTTCCTAGATGGGGGTGGTGGTGAGGGAGGGGATAAAGTGGAACTGGTATTAAGGAGTTCAAGAAGAAAGAAAATGTGTTGAAACTGGCTCCAGTAGCCACTGTACAATTCTGCTTGACGTGATTGAACTATGGAATGCTATGTTATCTGTAAAAGCTCCCAGTGAAATGATAAAAACAAAACAAAAACAAAAAACCTGTTCCATGGAACACATGGAGAAAGAGCAAGAGAGAGCCCCAAAATTCCTGCCAACTTCCCACCGGGCTGAAAGCAGGCTGATGTGATCTGTGTTTCAGGGACTAGGATTCAGCATAGGAAATGAACTAATTAAACACTAAGCTAGCATGCTTTCTATAGATAATGTGCCATGCACAGAGGGTGCAACATAACCCGAGTCTCTAGATCCTAAAGACTGGAGGGTGATTTCCATGTCAATCTTTTGTGGTTTCCTTGACTACAGGGCAGTTAACAACGAGCCCGTCAACTCAGGGAAGATGCTGTTTTTGGCTGTCCTTCAGCAGAATCCCAACCCGAGACGATCCCACATGCTGCAGAGTAGGACTGCTGCACAGGGTTTCCGGGGCTGCACTATGTGTATGGGAATTGCATCTGCAAAAACAAGACAAGTCACTGGGACAGGTCAGAGCTGGAATCACAGGGAATCCAGGACAGATAAGCCCCTCAGGACCAATAATGAGAGTAGCCAGACCAGGAAGAGAAGGGGAAGGGAGGGGGTACCGATCATCATGATCTACATATAACCCCCTCCCAGGGGAATAGACAACAGAACAGTGGGTGAAGGGAGACATCAGTCAGCATAATACATGGAAAAATTTATAAATTATCAAGAGTTCATGAGGGAGGGAGGTGTGGGGGAGTGGGGGAAATGAGCCGATACCAAGGATTTAGGTAGAAAGAAAATGTTTTGAAAATCATGATGGCAACATATGTAAAAATGTGCTTGACATAATGGATATATGTACGGATAGTGATAGAGCTGTATGAGCCCCCAATAATATGGTTTTAAAAGAAAAAGAACAAGACAAACACTCCATATTTCCCCAACACCATGTCTTTGTTTTGACCTAGGGTAAACAAGGCTAGAGCAATGCCCTTGTCCCAGGTGGATCGAGCTGAAGGTCAAATGTGCCAACTTGCACTGGTATCCAAATTTATCCAGGCACAGTTCTAAGCCCAGAGGCAACAGAGTCACTGGATGGCAACTACTGCTTGTGTGGCAAAATCCCAAAGCACACGATCAACACACAGAAGGTCAGAATATCACTTTTTTTTTTTTTGCTTACCTTCCTTTTTTGCCATTCAATCTTTTAAAATTTTTTAACAAATCATTTTATTGGGGACTCTTACAGCTATTACCACTATCCATATATCTATCCATGTGTCAAGCACAGTTGTACACGTGTTGTCGTCATCATTTTCAAAACATTTTCTTTCTACTTGAGTGCTTGTTATGAGTTCTTTTTCCCCATCCTTCCTCCCCCACCCTCTCATCCTCATGAACCCTTGATAATTTATAAATTATTTTATTTTCATATTTTGCATCTTCTGCTGTCTCCCTTCACACACATTTCTACTGTTCGTACCCCCACCCCGGGGGGTGTTGTTGAATGTCAATCATTGTGATTGATACCTCCCACTCCCAATTTCTTCCCCACCTTCCCTTTACCCTTATGGTATTGTTACTCTCATTGGTCCTGAGGATTCTGTGGATTCTGTGTTTTGAGAGGAGGGTGTAGAACACCTGGTGGGGTTTGATCAAATGCACTGTAGCTGAGAGGAATTTTTGAGAGCCAAAATGAAAGTCAAACATATGTCTTCCTTGCCATTGATTTGAGATCCTTTATTTTTCCCTTGTCCATGGATTTGTTGGTTCCCCATTCCCTTTTCCCAACCTTCTCCTTTCTCCTGTCCCCATTTGGGCCTGTTGTTTTCTCCTCTAAATTGTTTATTCTGTGTAGACATGAAAACAAGCAAACAAAAATAAAAATAGCCTATGACTAGTTTCAGGTCTGTCAGCTGACTATTATGAATGTTTCCAGATCAGGTCTGAAGCACTGCCAAGCCTTGCCCCAAGAGTCTGCAGTCTATTTTCAGAATTCCTCAGACTCTTTGTTGCTTGGCTCCCCTTGTTGCTCTGCTGTGTTCCCTTCATGTTACATTCTGCTTAGGTCAGACCCGGCACAGTTCTTGCACTGTGTCTCCGGGGCTGCCCTCATAGTGCTGTGGGTCATTATGGAAGCTCACTTTTGAAGGAAATGTACTGAACATGTCAATCACATTTCTCAGCAGTCAATATTTAGGAACCATGCAAAACAGCACACAACGTTCCAAGCAAAGGGTGTAGATCCACATAATGAGAACAGGTTCCACGTGGCAAAATCCACAAATACAGTCTCTAGCCCTTCTCCATGAGGAATCTACATAAAAGCAGCCTTTACTATGATCACAAAATGAAGGACACTAAAGTGACTGACATTCATTCCTGAATGAACTAGGCTTAACATGTCGATTTAGAAATATTGCAATATTGCAACTGAAAAATATTATAACGAGTGCTTAAGGCAATAATAGGATGATGTAAAAACTTGATAGTTTGAGGACCCAGATTAGGAAGCACTGGAAAATTTACTATCCTTCCTCAATGAACAGGCCCCGGTAATTCTCTTCAAAGTGTACATTTATGGCACATGAGGGAAACCAATATTGGCATTTATACTCTAGGAAAGAGGAAATGCTATATTGACTTACTTAACAGTTGGCAATAGAGGGCCTGTAAACCTCTCTTCATGGTATCATCTGGTCCTGCTTGTCCTCCAGTTTATTCATGATTCTGTCTGGGAAAATGGGGAAAACACTGTTATGACTAGGAAACTCTAATCAGCATGACATAAAGATGGCAAGACAAAACAATGGATTTTGAAAAGGGAAAACTCTTGGGATGGATATGCAGTTTAGTGCACAATGGTCTATGCTATAAAATTATCAGACGAATGGTAAAATCCAAACATTGTCTACTGACAGAAATTCTGATGAGCAGCTGGAGAGGAAAAGGGTCCAGCTAAGGGATTTTGAGGACCTCTAATGGAGATCTCTTTGGATTCTGTATCCTTGATACAGAGGGAGAAATGAGAAGGTTCTAATCTTATCCCCCTAAGGCACTCACCAAAAACAAAACACATTTCCCTACACTGAAATTTCTATTATTTCGAATACTGTTTGCTATTATTTTCTGACCATAAATTATATCTCTAAATGAATTAGTTGGATAACACAGATAAGCAGGTGATAATAAGAAAATGCTAACTATCTATTATTTCATCATAAGAGGCTATTATTTGTCGATATTTCAGTGTTCAGCTCCACCTTTTGCAGTGTGGGCTTCTACTGGTCTCTTTCATGCTATAAATCATCGGAGGTTTTATAGAGTTCATTGTAGAATTCCACTATCTTTTAGTTTTGTTTTTCATAAACTTTTTGAAACCCTCGTGTATATATTCTATGTACATTCTATTGATTTAGTTTTTATAAGAGTATAAAAGTCTTTCTGTGTTATGGATATTTTGAATAATACATAGTCCTTCTTTAAGATAAAATTCCAGAAAATTAGTGCAAGGGCACAATTATGCCTTCTGAAATATAGCACAAAATTTCCCATGATCACTGCCAGATTATGATTAGCCTACACCCTTACGATTGATAGAAACAGACATTCTTTTCCTGGTTGGTGAGTAAGTAGGCAAACATTTCATGTCATTGCTTTACTTTGCATTTTAGTCACTTGTCATACTTTAAAAACTTTTAATTCATCTTTAACTACACTTTCAGCGGGATGGATTTATCTTTTTTTTTTTTTAAGAGAAAATTTTATTTGAAGCATAATTCATGTAACATAAAACTTGCCCCTTTACAGAATACAATTCAGTATTGAATTGTATATGTACCAAGTTCCTCTACTATCACCGTTAACTAATTCCAGAATATTTTCATCACACCCCCGCTTGCAAAAAAATTCCCTACTCATTAGCAGCTATGCCCCAATTTCCCATGCCTTTAGCTCCAGCCATCTACTAGTCCAGTTTTGGTTTCTATATATTGATTCTAGCCTGGACATTTAATAAACCATAGGTTTACATACTTACTATTGTCTTTTCAGAAAAAAAAAATTACTCAGCAGTCCCCTTGGCAATGAACACCTTTTGGACCATTGCCCGTAATCCAGGATAAAGTGTAGGTATCTGCTTTTGTAGCCCACCTTCTCCCTACCCCAGATCTTTCTAGTGCCGCCCCCTCTCCCCAGTGGTGCTATCACCCTCTATGGGAATCATGTATAGAAATAAATCACATCATATGTGGCTTTTTTTTTTTTTTGTGGGCATCACTGCCTCTGGTGGTCGTGGGCGCTACCCAGCGCTGCTCCTGAGAGCCGCCACTGGAGCTGACCCGCCAAGCCCGCGGGCCACAGTCCCGCACTCAACCCCTTACGCCACCGGGGCTCATATGTGGCTTTTTATACCCATCACTGTCACTGAACATAATGCTTTCAAGGTTCAGTCATGTTGTATTGCTAATAACAGGAGGCTTGATTTTTCACGTCAAGAATTAGAGATGATTGGCAAGAGCTCCTCAGAGACAGCAAGAAGCAAGTCCAAAAGATGGCAGCAGGTGAGCTCTAAGGACAACGTGGGAACTGTCTGAGAAGGAGGACCCAGGCATTTGGAGATGTCTGTAAGATGCGATAAGCACGAGCTTTGGCGAGGATCCCTTTTGGTGTTTGTGGCGGTCATGTGCCTATGCTAATTTTATGACTGAGATGTAGGGGTGGAGTCTAGCCTGTTAATCTGGAGATAGCCATTGAGCAGCCAACGAGGCCTCCGGGTGGGCCTGGCTTTCTCCTGAGACTTCTGGGAAATCTCGCGATATTTCCTTCGTGCAGGTGAGAAGCTGTCTTCCCCGGTTGTTGGGAGTTAGTCTCAGAGACGATGAATCACGGACAAGACAAGATGGCAACATCTGAGAAGCTGGAGGAGCCAGAGGAGAGGCCTTTACCCTGATGGTGCCAGACAGACCTCTGAAGCTGGAGCAGCATGCTGTTGAGGGACCCTGAGCCCTGGAAGCAAGCAGCCGTGGGGAGACCCCTGCCAGCGCCGGGATTCTGCACCCACTGACCTGTGACTTTGTGAGGCGGAAGGAGACTGTATAGACTAATTTTGTGCATATGGGTTAATATTGGATTTATGACTTTGCACTGGACTGGGTTGGGATGCTTTCTCAGTGTTCCATTCCTTTTGTATATAAACCCTCTCCTTATATCTATAAGCGTGTCTATGAAATTTGTTCCTCTAGTCTACCTGTACTCACACAGTGTTGGTGCTGATGCACTGGGCTGAGATCTGCACTTTGAGACCACTGGCAGCTCTGCAGGAGAAAGCCCGGGCTTTTACTCCCCCGAACAGTCAGTCTCAGAAACTCACGGGGGATCACTGTGTGCCAACCTTGACTCCACGGCAGCAGGATATTGCATTTTCATTGCTTATTGTCTGAAGCTGCTTCTATTTACATCGTGTATCTGCAACTGCTCAAAATCCACATTCACCATCAGAAGTCCCCAGACCCCAGAAAGAGTCTTACACGACATAGGCTTGCATTGGTGATGCTTGTCGAGGGCAACGAAGATGAGGGGACAGAGTCCTAAGCCACAGACGGCGCGGAAACAGAGGCAGCAGCCCCAGGAGACATTGCATTTTTAGCAAGCACCAATAGGACTGCTTAGAACATGGCCTCACACCCCAAACTGGATAGCCATAGAGTGGGTTCCATCTCCTGGTGACTCAGTTTATAGGGTTTGGGAGACTGCCGATCCATTTTTTTTCCCATGCAGAGGCTGGTGAGTTTGAACTGCTGACTTTGCGTAGCAGTCCCATTCTCTCGTGACAGCGCCACTTTCAGTCAACTTTAGCTGAATAAACAAATTACTCTAAGGGTGAGTGATCAGGTAACAGAAAACAAAGCAGCAGCTGTAGTTCCTCTTGATCAAGGGGCACATGAGCTCCTCATTCAAGGCTGGTAATTCTCTAGAGATTTTTGAGAGATGATGTCTCTCACAATATGCGGGATAAAAGCCTACCCACTGCCATTGAGTTCATTGTAACTCATAATAACCTTGTGGGTTTCAGAGGCTGTAATTTTTATGGGAAAGGAGCCCTTGAGATGCCGTTTGGATAAACGCTGGGCTGCTAACCACAAGGTCGGTGCTTCAAACCCATCAGCACTCTCCATGACAGGAAGTTGAGGCTATGGGCTTGCATTAAGATCTATCGCCTAGGAAACCCTGTATGGGACTGCGATGGCAGGACTGGACTCAACGCCAATGGGCTTGGCTTGAGTTGGGTGATAGTTATGAGTGTAGACTGCTTCCCCTTTCTCCTATGAGGCAGCTGGTAGGTTTCCATAGCCTGCATTCTGTTAGCGGCTGAGGGCTGAAGCACTGCGCCACCAACCCTCCCTCAGTACATGAAATGGAGTGAGTTTATTCAAATAGCAAAGAAACAAGTGAAGTCACACACCTGGGAGCCTTGGCATCATGTGGGCAGAGTTACCGAGGATTGTCCTAATGTGGGGTTAATAACAATATGTACAAGAAGGAATGGCCTGAAATTGATTGCAGCAATGATGACATAACTCTTTGGGGGTACGATGGAACTTCTGAATTGTGTTAATCTATGGATGAAGTGCCAATAAAAATATTTTTAAAAATATTAATGATTAAAATCTTTATTGAGGTCCCTCTGTAGAGCTATGCAGTGTTCTCATGCCATTTGAGTTCTGTGCTCTTGCCAAGCATGTTATATGGATGTTTTTTTGCCACTAATTGTGGGATTTCCACTTATATTTTCTAATTGCCTTTATATGAAAATGATTGAGTTTTGTATATTTCTTTTGTGACCTAACTGAACTTACTTCCTGTTCTAGTCAGTTTCTTGGTTGAGTCTCTTGGGTCAATTGTGCTGCCAAGGATAGACAAGGGAGCACAATTAGTTTCCGGCAAAACCCACTTTTTAGCCATATAACAGACAGCATTAGTCACATCTATTGGAACCCCGGGGGTACTATAAGAGCTCCAAGGATGACAATTAATCTCTACGATGAAATCTGAAGTGCAGTTTTACAGCCGACCACTTTGAGTCAGAGGAGGATGGAGGGGGATAAGGTCAAAGCGATTGAGCAAAGGAGCAGCAACAGCGGCCAGATGGAGAGCTCGCTGGGTGAGTTTGGACTCAGAGTGACCCCAAGCAGTGGATGGACATGCACAATGAGGTCCTCTTTTCTAGAATCTTCCTTTCTGGGAGCAGATCACCAGGTTTTCCTGGCGGAGCCTGCCAGCTTTTGGGTTTAAGCCCCGTGCGTGATGGGCGTCCTCACAGATCATTAGCATCAGGTAAGCTCAGAAGGTGCAAGTCCTGTGGAAGAAGAAAGGAAGAAGAAGAAGAAAGAAGAAGAAGAAGAAGAAGAAGAAGAAGAAGAAGAAGAAGAAGAAGAAGAAGAAGGGAGTGTCTGGGAGGACCCTGCTGCTTCCTGTGCCGTAAAGGAGACCAGCATGTCAGTCCCTGGAAGTCAGGAAGGACACATGCCCTTCCTTATCATGTCCTACCTAGAAATGTTCACAGAGCACACCAAGGTGATACAGAGCCAAAGGAACATCTCTGGTAGTTGACATTGCAAACTGCCCTCAGAGGATGAGTTCATTGAGAACAAATAAAGAATAGTCAGGGACCACTCCAGCTAGCCCCAAGGAACAGAACCAAAGTAAAAACAGAAAGAACCATGAGGTGATAACGATGGCCCATTACACATGCAAAACCATACACTCTTAAGCTTCACAATGAAAAGAGTTTGGTCTTGGTGTATGAATAAATGTACCAAGGTAATTAATGAAACTGAATAAAATACCCGGACGCAGAATCATTTAGCTATGAGGGAGAATATAAGATAAGAAAAAAGCAGTATATCAAATCAGTGGGGGGAAAAGTGGATTTTTAAATAAATGTTGTTGAGATAATGAGAGAGCAGTAGGTGAAAAGATAAAAGTGGATTCGCCTCAAGTATGATACATTAGCATAAATTTCCAAGCGCTCAGGCATTTATGCAAAAAATAAAGAAAAATAAAGCATACACGTACTAGAAGAAAATATGGGTAAATTCCATTACCTTGAGATACAGATATTTGGCTAACCCTGAATCAATAAGGAAAATGATAGCTATTTCATTACATTTTAAAAATGCATAATAAAAAATGCTGCAACCACCTAAAAATAGAAATGAGAAACTGGAAAAAATTGTTTAACTTATGATAGGTAACAACTCAATATCCTTAAACTACAGAATGCTTTTAAAAACAGAGGGGGTAAAGTCCAACAATCCCGGAGAAAAATGATTTAGAGATAGACATAGATAATTCACAGAGAAAAATTCAGTTGTGTGAAAAGATACCCGAATGTACACTAAATGAAAATAATCCAAACTGTCCCTGTCACCTATCAGATTGACGAAATTCCCCAAATTCCTCCATTGGTGAGGGTGTGCTTACGTAGACACTTTCAGATATGATCGATAATGCAGTGTCAGTGATGCTGAAGCACTTTGGAGCTAGCCATCCCCCATAACGATAGTGGCGCAACAAGAACCGCCATCTCTTAGCCATCCTCACGCTCACTGCTATGATTTCAATGATGTGACTTCCAATGAGGCAGCTATGTGCAAAATGATAGTGCCTTTAGAAAATAGAAGATGTTTAAAACATCCATTTTGACCCCAGAAGAAATTTTTTGAGAAACAATTTTATTGGGACGTAATGCACACACATCGTACAATTTAACAGTTTAGTCATACCGAGAAGTGTTATACAATCATTATCACAATCAGTTTTAGAACATTTTCTTCTTTCTTGGACTCTTAGTTCTTAGTCATCCATTTCTCCCCAGCCTGCTGTGCTATCCCCCCATGAAACCATTACCCTAGTTACTATCTCCATAGTTGGATCCACCCTGGATTTATATGCTGAGAAACACACAAAAACAAAAACAAAATGCTAACAACAACAAAATAAAACAGAGAAAAATCTCAATAAAAAGAAAGTAGAAAATATTAACAACTAGAACTTTAAAATGAGTCAAAGAAAGATGAAATGATAAGGTATTAAATTTTTACCTATCTGCTATAATCTATTTTCCAATACAGTCAGCATGGTAACAAAGCTATTCACATCCCTGGTCTATATTCAGAGTAGATATGCCCACCACCACCACCCCCTTTTGTCAAAAACTGAATGTTTAAATGGGTGCAAAGGAAAAACAAATAAAGTATTACATTTTAACCTAATTATAGCTACTATCACGGTCTCTACATTGCTTTGTGTCTGATAGGAAGGCTGTATCACCTCCTTTGACTATGGTCAGAGGGAATACTCTGGAGGGTTAATCTATGTGTGATCCCTACAAATGGATTTTGGGCTTCCACTGTCATCTATAACCTTCTGTAAACTGGGTCTTCTCAATTTAAGCACTGATATTATTCCCCTCTTCAGATTTGATTCTATTATTTATAGTCAATTGATTACATATGCCAGTGTGTTTCTTCCATGTGGACTTAGTTCGGAATCTACTTTTCAGACGTCTGTCTCATCTTTAAAACTTTGTAAGATAGATATACAAGGTGAGTCAAGCAAACAGTGTTTCAGAAAGTCTTTAAATAGCCCAAATAATCTTTCATAAGGAACTTCGCACAAAGGAATACTATGCAGCTATAAGAAACAATAAATTGCATCAATATTTTACTGTAAAGTAGTCTCTGACATATAACATTATGTGGGACAAAACAAACAGGGAGAAATGTATATTAAAGCAAGCTACTCTTTACCTTAGTAAAGACAGGAATGGTATAGCTAAATATACACATATCTGCTTACAGCAATGAAAAACAGAAAGGTAAGCAATAAATATATTTGAGATAGTCACCTGTAGAAAAAGGGAGGGAGGGAGGGAGGGGGGAGAGGGGAGCAGAGGGGGGGGAAGAGAGGGGAGCAGAAGGAAGGGGAGGAACTCAGCTTTCTTAATGGTTTCTTCTTTTGCCAAATTAGACTTGCAATCATGTAAATATTCTAGAGAATTAGAAAACAGAAGTGTTAAAATCTTTAATAAGCAAAAGGGGTATAAAATGAATAGAATATTAATGTATATACCCATAACTACTCAGGAAGGAAGTACTTGAAATGCCTTTAAAGCCATATTTGTAGGCATATTAAGGAAAAAGATCAATACTTCATTACATTTAAGAAATACAAAATATAAAATACTGCAATTATATATATGTGTGTGTATATGACATAAAGGCCTGCAACACACACACATACTCCTTAAACACAAATCTTATTGATAGTATTCTGTTACTATTATTTATATACTATTTTATATTTATAGAATATATATTTATATACTATTATTTATATATGTTGGTGTTACTGTAAATTTTGGATCAAGAAAATGAAAGTAAAAATCCCAAAGGCTTGAATTTGAAACATCAGTATGAACTCATTTCACACACCCACACCCAGACACAAACACACACTCCTAATATGAATGTCTAAACAACCAGTTCTATTCATTAAAAGGCCTCAGACTCTACCAGTTCAGCAGGCTGGAGTATGCCCACAAGCTGAGGGTACAGAGTGACCCATGGGCAGTGGTCATTACTTTGGTGTTTTCATTGATTACTGACTCTTGACATCTTGACATCTCCCCTGCCATGCTTCTGCTGTAATAATGGTTGCCTAACGTCTCAATAGAAACTTCCCACAGTTTTGAGCCATTCAATATCCCATGTCCCAAAGCCACTATTTTAAACCTGTAAGAAGAAACCCCTGCTGTCCCCAAACAATGTGAGATTCCTGCAGAACACACATAAAATGAAGTCATTCTTCGAATCAATACTGGCTATTTCGTAGCTTCAAAAAACTCCCCAGAAAACACTTACACGCTACTTCACATTATCGAGGTATACCCAGGTTTCCCCCCACAGGGTAGCTCCTAGTCAAGCAAAAGGTGTGCTGAGAAATCCTCAAACTCACTGCCATCGAATTACTTTCAAGGCTAGAGAGTAACTAAAGAGACTAACTCTTTATGGGAGTAGAAAGCCTCAGCTTCTTCTGCAGAGAGGCTGGTGGTGTCAACAGACCTCTATTGCTGCTGTTTACACACAGAGTTGGTCTGACTCAACAGGGCAGGGACAAATGGCCTCCTCCAGTGTCTGAGACTGGAACTCTTCAATGGCGTTTGGATGGCTGACTTTGTGGTTAGCAGCTCAATGAGTACGCAGTATATCACCCAGGCTCCAGTTGCTATTCTATACTGTACAGACTGGGGGGGTCCACAATGCATTCTATTGGAAGGGGTGTTGCTGGGCGTCACTGAGTCCAGTGGCTACTCTTGGTGACCCCAGTCACAGAGTAAACCTGCCCAGTGGGTTTCCTAGGCTGTAACATTAGTTCCAATAGTTCTGAGCCGTCTAACATCCCGCATCCCATGGCCGCTGTGTTCAACCTGAAAGACAAAACCCCTGCAGCCACAGACAGTATAAAACTCCTGCAGAACACCATAAAAGGAAATCACTCTTCAAATCAATACCGGCTATTTCATATCTTCAATAAAAAACTCCTAGTCTGGGGAGCCAGACTCTGCGTGTGTCTGAAACACCAAACCCTGGGTTTAGCAGCTGAACACCAACCAGAAGTTTAACCCCTCTCCCACCAGAATGATTCTGCTGCTTAAAACAAACAAAGATTCCCTGTAGCTTAGACACAAAGAGTCTGCTAAGGAGAAGAGGAAGAAACAGTAAACAGGAAACACCCAGCTCAACACAATTGAGAGGAATCGCACCCTTTCTGAGATCTGCCTGTGTCAGACTATGAAGTGGTTTCCATGACCCCCATCCATTTCAAACCACTGAAATCGTTTGCATGAGATAAAACTTACATGACTTCATGGTTATCACAGTTGTCTTTTCCAGAGGGATTTGGCGATTTTATGATGACCTGTCTTCATATTTATGATTGCCTGTCTCCACTTGGAGCCCCAGGTGGATACTCACTGGGCAAGGTCATCGCTTCAAACCCACCCACCTCTCTAAGGGAGAGAGCTGCTGCTGCCTGTTTTCGTAAAGATGGACAATCTTGGAAACCCTAGGAGGACAGTTCTACCCTGTCCTACAGGGTCCCTATGAGTCATTCTCAACTTTGGCATTGGGTTTTGCTTTGTGAAGCTTTCTTTTTATTTCTTCCTGTTTCCCACTGGCCAGTGATTTTTGTGAATGTTCCCATACACGCAGAGACATCAGACCAAGCCTGTCCTTTGGTTTCTTCTAAGATCTTCATCTGCTGATCCTCCAGCTGCTCCCACTCAGTAAACTTTAAAGGACAAACCCCCTTTCAAAGGAGATCCTTTCCTCTTTCTCTTTCATATTTCTCTCACTGAGAAATAAAAGGTGGTCAGATCCCCGAGATGCTGTATTTCAAAGGAAAGGGTGAAAATTGTTCCTCCTCTGATCAGGAAAAGCCTTCCAAAAGGCAATCAATTCAGGTGGATTCTAATGGAGAGTTGGGCAGTATGTGCCGGAGTGCTCCTCTAGACCAGCAGGAGTTTATTTGCATTTATTAGGGTGGGGAATTCTGCTATCCACAGCTATTGAAGGCAGCAACTGGGTCAAAATAGCACCAGGTGCTTGACGTTCACTCAGTGACACAGAGCGCTTTCTTCCAGCATTAAAGTGTATTAAGATCAATTATCTCATGTGGGGAGTCAGGGAGGTGCCTATGCGAGATGAAGACTACAACTCACACTTCCCCCTTTATGGTTTCGGTGTTAAAGATGGACCATGGAGGTCAGGGAACTGAATGATCCTGAAGAGAAGCCAAATACTAAGGGGAGGGGGGGGGAATGCTTTATCATTTTGACTGCACTACTTAGGAGAAAGATATTTTTCCTGTCTATAGTGAATTCATTTGTCTTCCCTCTCCCGCCTTTGCAACGCCTGAAAAACATTTTAAAAAATTGAATCTGGGGACCAGTAAAATGTGTGTCTTTCTCTTTTCTTTGGGAAGCAGGCATTTGTCGCCCCAGGTATGCCAGGTTCTCAGAGTGGAAAGTGGAGGAAAAAGACAACCGAAATGGGAAAAGCTTTTTTGCAAAGAATAATGAAACCCAGGGTGCATGCTTTGAAGAGGGGAGGTGTTCCAGGGTGTCACACTGGTCACTATCATGCTCTTGCTGCGAGTGCAGGAGATGGCGGCTCCCACTCTTGATGTGAGGGTAGAACTCTCTCAGAGGGTCTCCTAGGCTGAGTCTTCATCACAAGAGCGGACCCCTAGGTCTGTAGTTGTGTGGGGTTCAGAGAGTCAGCAGCCCAAAGATGAGCCAGCGTGCCAAGAGGGCTCCTGGTGACTATGCTATAATCTTCGTTTTTTTACCTCGAAACTCACTTTTTCCTATTCTCCTTCCTTAGCTTCTCTCACTCATCTCAAATGCACAGAGAGCCGTTACTAGTTTTTTAATGTTGCATTATTATGTTTGCAGTAAAGGTTTATAAAACAGTTGTTACCTATTCAATAATTTCTATGACAATTACTCAGAGACATATCCTTTACAATGCAAGAATATTCCCCCAAATTCTATCAAGTTGTTGCGCTTCCAATAATTTAGTGTCCCTGGTTTCTTATTTTCTCATCTTTGATTTAAGCAATTATAGATCCTTTCGTATAGATGATTTTTTTTTTAAAGGAGCACAGTAGTGTTTAGTTTGTGAGCCAATCTGTTAGTTAGCTAAAAGGTAACCTCAGGGATTTGTTTTAGTTCACTATCTAAAAAGTGTCTCAGCGAAGTTGACTTGCAGAATCATCTTGTCTTCACTAGTTCAGTATATCTGAATATGTTTCATAATTTGAGGTTCTATTTTTTTCTCTCATTTAATCAGAGAAATCATTTTTTTCCTCTAATTTAATCTCACTTATTGCGGTCCTGATTACATAATTGGCAGTGGTAGCTGGGCACCACCTAGCTCTTCTGGTCTCAGGATAGATGAAATTGTAGCTGAGGTCAACTATCAGTCCTGCAGACTAGTTACTTCCTTGAAGATAATATTAATTCTTTAGCTAAAGGCAATTTTAATTTGTGGCACTATGTGAACATTTTGAAATACATAACTTATGTAAAGCAATCCCACAGGACAAGCAGACTTTATTGAATTGCAGTTAAAAAAGATAGTCACACACACACACACACACAAGGGTGGGATGGGCCAATGTAAAGCACAAACACAAATCTGAAGGGTTTGACTCAGGGTGACTAGTTAGACTAGCGTTTCCACAGTATGTTGCTTTTATTGGAAATATTTCTGATTATACTTAACTTTATGACTTGCTCCAAGAACCATGAATAAAATTATGCATTGAACATGAAAAAAATATATATATACTCATACACACAAGACCTATGGGGGTGGGCAGATTCTTAAAAGTTCATTTAAAAGTACGCATTTCTTTTCCTACTAGGCAAGCATCAAGTAACTTGCTATGAGTTAGTGCATCCATTGATATTGCCTGGGAAGGTTATCTCTAGTCACAGTGAACTTTTTCTTTCTTGGGGGGGGGGGGGAGCATCACTGCCCTCTGAACCGCCAAGCCAGTAGGCCGCAGTCCCGCACTCAACCACTACGCCACCAGGGCTCAGCCCGAACTTTTTCTTAAGAGCAGTTTCGTTCAACTTCATTTTTTGTGAAGGTCCATTTAAAGGAACAGCACGCAGCTGTGAAATTTTGTCTCCTGCTTGGGGAAAATGCCACAGAAACTGTTGTGATATTGAACATAGCTTACAAGGAGAGTATGACGGGAAAAACTCAAGGATATGAGTGGTTTTCTCATTTCAAATAAGGTGAAATGTCAATCAGTGACAAACCTGGTTCTGTCTGTCAACTTTCCAAATGCATGAAAATGTTGACTCGCCGTGCATTTTTGGGTTCATTCCACCAGGTCAGACTGTTAATCAAGCTTTCTCTTTAGAGGTTCTGAAAACAGTGCGACAAAAAGGGCAGATGGGGGACTGGTTTTGCCATGACGATGTGCTTGCTCATGCAGACTTATCTCAATGAG